>VZTI01003755.1:3393582-3411997 GCA_013397865.1 Struthidea cinerea | reverse complement strand
TTTTTTTTTTTTTTTTTTCCAAATTGCAATCTCCTCTGGTATCTTGCCTTATTTCCTGATTTCCTGGTGTGGGTGTTAAACAGAAGTGCTGGACAACCCTATTTCTGGATGCTGTCAGGAAGGTAACCTGACTATCTCTTATGACCCGTCCCTGTAAGGTTCCTGTTAATCTGAGTGATCAGTGTTTATGAATATACATATGTAGGGTTTATTTTAGAACTGTTTGTTTGGAATGGAAAGAAGAGGTTGATTTGTCATGGCCATCCTCTGGTGCTCACACCCTCTGCACCTGGGCTATTACCTCGCACATCACCAGCAAAGCAACCTCTGCTTTGCAAATGGCCAATTTCTTGAATCATTAATCATTAACATTTCAGTATCTCACACTGTCTCATTCACCTTCTGCTTTTCTAAGTGTGTGTACACACAAACAAATAAAAATACAGATTCTGCATCTCACCATGTATCTTAGTGCACAGTATCAGGCTTGGACTGCTGTGTCTCCCTCTGAAATGCTGATTTATATGAATAAGAGTCCCTTTTTCATAAATGGAAAAGGATGCCCTGCCCAGGAAGATCTTAGCCCATGGGAGAAAATCCATGCCTCCAGTGTAAAACAAGGCTTAGAATGTTTTTAATCACCTGGACAAGTGACATACTACATTCTTGATCTATTCAGGAGGAATGAAAACAGTAACTAAATAGCATTATTATCAAACTATGGTTATTGCTCCGTTGAGTGTGATTAATGCAAAGGTTTCTTGGTGGCTATTTGAATACAGTCTTTGTTGGTATATTTTTAGTTTATTAAGAATTTTAGATCACAGAATCACAGAATGGATGGGGTTGGAAGGGACCACAGTGGACAATCTGATGCCTCCATGCTCAAGCAGGTTCATCTCAGAGCACATGGCACAGGATTGCATCCATACTATTCTTGAATCTCTCCAGTGAGGGAGATTCCACAACCTCTCTGGGCAAGCTGTTCCAGTGAACAGTCACCCACAGTAAAGAAGTTCTTCCTCATGTTTAGGTGGAACTTCTTGCGCCTTTGTTTCTGCCCATTGCTGAAAACATATAATTTACTAGAAAAATACAAATACACATATATATCATGTCAATTCATTATACAAATATACATTATTTATGATAAATTTATGAATTTTAAAATACCTTCTTGCATCTAAGAGATGGCTGAAATGCTTAACATTAACATGAAAACATTTTCCTAATCTTTTGGTTTTTGTTTCAAATCAGTGTAGTTCTGAAGTGTTCTATTAGGCTGCTAATACAGATCTGATCTATTCTGACATTCAAAAGCATTTAAATAACATCACCAAAGTTTTCTGACTGTTATTAAAAGCAGATTTCCAGATAGCAATTGATCCACTTATGCACCAGTTCAAAGCTATGGATACTTGTTTCTATCTCCCAAACAGAGATTTTTAAACTGGTCTTACTCTAGAAAACTTCAAATGAATTCAAAGTACAGACTTTTAAATAGATTAATTAACCTCTCTACCCCATGCTTTACAGGCACAACTGTGAATACTAGTGGAGCATCCTATTGATTTTAAGATTTTTTGCTTTGCATTATAAATCCCTTCACTGCCTTTTTCCACAATATGTGGGAGAATTAGGAACACTGTATTTCCCTCCCCACTGTTTGAATGCTGGCCCAGTAATGGCTCCTTTGATCTTTCTAAACCTACTTTGAGCTCTATATTATTCCCTCTCACTGAAGACTTTATTCCCCACTATACTCTTCCTAGCCTTAAAATCAAGTCTAAAACATGACAGACTGCTGGCATTATTCAGCTCTGCTAGCCAGTGACTTGCACAGTATGATAATAACAGAAATTTCTTTTTTTTATATGTAGCAGCCAGAGGTTTGACATATTTATTATTTCTTTTGCATGATTTTTTTTCTGGTTTTATATATGTATATATGCATTTATTTATTTTGCAGGATTTTAAGGCACTAGGCAAAGGTATTTTATGAAAGGTTTCCCAGTTCTCAGAAACACTGACATGACAGACAGGAAATGAAAATATTTGTGAATCAAGACTGAAATTTTAGACACTTCCTTGACAAGGACATGTGATTAAAGAAGACACATGTTATGAAAAAATTAGGAAGGATAAGAAGTCACAAAGTTTAATTTTTTTTCATTATTTATATAATTTTTGGTGGGGAAAGAACCAGAGAAAACAAACAAACCCAAAAATAACTGTTCTTATTCAATCAGTAATTACATAAAACTCAGCTCAAAATAGACTATTTTTTTCCTTTAAAATAGAAATTAAAATATCATATGAACAGTCTTGTACAAGGGAAAGTGTCACAGTTTGTATCAGAAGATCAAAAGGGCGGTTCCAGGTGGTCTCAGAAAACCAGCTGTCTTTATATCCAAACAATATCTTCTGCAAATTTTAATTGCACAAAAAAACCCGGATGGAAGTTACCTTTAGTCATTGCTAAGGACAAAACTTTTTATTTTGCTTTCCTCTTTTCCAAAGGTTTCCCTGTTGAATTTCTGCTTTTTTCTAGATTCAATTTGTAGTCTGATACAGACACACCAAAGCAAGGGCAAAGAAGATTCGAGAAGAGCCTTATTAGTCTTCCAGGATAGTAACGTATCAACATTTCCTGATCCACTATTATAAAATAACACATCACATTTTCCTAGAAAAGAACAGTGGCTTGGGGTTTGGTTGTTGGTTTTAGTATGTCGGTTGATTGTCTTTTGTTTGACTTAGCTCTGCGTTGGTTTTGTGTAGCAACGGGGAACAAAGACGACAGACCCCCTTCCATGTCCAAAGAAGATCCATTTACTGCCAAAAATGGCACCCTCTTTATCCCCTAATCTCAACCAAACACAACCGAAACCAAACCGAACTTAACGGCAGAAGGGCGCCCATTGGCTGGCACGGCTGCAGTGCTGCTGTCCACGCGTCCTATCACCCAATCAGCTTCCCGCTCACGCGCTGTGCACGCGCTCCTCCAGCCCATCACCGGCTCACTGCCAGCTGTCACTCAGCTGACTCTCTCCTCACCCGCACCCGCCTCTCGCCCCTCATCCGACTGCCGACCGTCCCGCCCGCCGCTGGGCCCTTCCCACAGGGCCTTCTGGGGAGCGTGAGCCTCAACCACTCTAACAAATACAGCCCCATATTCCACAGTTTTGTTTAATTTGGGGGGGTTGCTGACTTTTTGTTTGACTGGTTTGGTTTCAATTAATTTTCAACTCTGAATTTCAAATTAAGGATTTGAAGAAGCTTTTGCAACACTTTGTGGCTGGACAATGGATTTTTTTCCAATTAAAGTCTTTTCATGTAATACAGATTGAAGGTACACCCCCTTCATAGGACTAGACATGGAAATGGAATACTCTTACATGCGACTGCAGATGCATAAAGTCTTTTTGCCATTCCTATTTATCTTCTTGAGGTATGATTATAGCAAAATCAGTTTTGATAAAATATAGATGGAAAAACAATTAAGTGAAAATTAAAAGCAGGATATTTCCTGCTATGGTTATAATATAATATAATAATAATGATTATCTGGAGATAAAGGAATTAATGTACTCATGCAAATAAAATAGGTCGGATGATGCTTTCCTTTACTAATTAAAATCACACCTTTATTAATTGAACATATAGAGCAGTCACAAAAACATTTTCTGAATAATAACAGTAAAGCCCTGGTATGTGAGTTATACATATTATCTGCAAGCAAAATTTTAAAAAGTATCAAAATGGATCAATTCTAGGGAAATGTGAAAATTTAGTAGCAGTAATTTTTTTTTTCCACTGTGTCACTGAAATGAAGTGGGCTAATATGTATATATAAAAAAGGACTAATATCAAAGTTAAGTCACAGCAGTATACACCCAGAAAATGTCTTTAGTCATGTTTACTCTGCATAGTCAAGAGGGGAAAAATAATATTCAGAGCAACATTAGAAAAATAATTCTAAGAAAATCATATCGCTATTTTATTATATCGAAAAAATAAAAGATTGAGAAATCTCTCCACAAATGCAAAATACAATTAAGATTCCTAATGTCCATCTAGATACAATGAATCTGTGGATTTAAGTAACAGAATCACAATTTAGAGCCAGTAGAAGAGAGTGGATGACTTTATTTCCCAAACTGTAATTAATCAAGAATAAATGCATTTGTACAAAGGACCAGAAACTTGTCATGAGAACTTCACAGGAAAATGATCTCAGTAAATTAAAGAAACTCATTTTTTCCCTGAGAGACAGAGCAGTAGACAGTAATATGTTTCATTGCTCTTTGGAAGATCCTTTCAAAGAGGATGAAGAATCTAAAGGTCATGTCATTGAAATAATGCAATTCAGGGTAACTAGTGTCATCTATATAATACAGTAATCTCGCTGTTAAATTGGATAAGGAGGGTTTTTCTCACTTTTTGAAGCTGACCTGCACATTAGAATGAATCAACCATCCACCAATCTTTTTTTTTTTTTTTTCAATGCCAGTTGTAGCTGATGAAATGTAAAAAACTTGTATGGGACTTACCAGGGGAGCTTCAAAAGAATGCACATATATACTCTCTAACAATAGAGAAATTATACCTGTTTTAAGGGGTTACAAGCTCTTACATTTGCAGTAAAGAAAATGGAAAGAAGTACCTCTGTGGGCAGAAAACCATCCACAATGATATTCATCTCTCCTCACTGGCTGTGGAGAGAAGTGCTATCACTCAAAAACAGTTTTCCCCTATTTTTTTTTTTTTTTAGGTCTGAAACATACTGAAGAAGAGAGAGCATCCGGTAGAGTGTTTGTGTGGTACAAACCATTTCTCCATTCAGTATGTTGATTCCAGGTGTCTCCGGTTCTAAGGTGACTGAACCTGTGTCCATTAGGGTATCTTCAAAGCTGGACACTACTGTAAAGAATGCAAGAGTAGGTGAAAAAGGTAAGAAGAAGGGAGAAAATTAAACTCCACATGAAAGGAGTTCTTTGTAGAAGACAAGTGCCTTTACAAGTATAGATTACTGAAGTTACACACCCGGAAGACTTTGACAGATCATCGGAGAAAACCTTCAGGACTTCTTCCGGGTACCTATACAGTGACACATCATGTAATTTGAAGAAACCCAGGCCCTCAGGTCATCTACACAGGGCAGAAAGACATGACAGGGGACTCATGAGGGTTTCATAACATCCTGGAACAACTGATCTTGGAACTTGGGTTTTAAAACTACTATAACAGATTTTTAGATACCTCTTTTACGTGAAGACTGTCATGAAGTAAACACCCATAGCAGACCTCTACATTTAGACACCCACTCCACTCACGTCTATTGGCATTAGAGATATTTAAAATGTCTAAAATGTCCAAGAAGAACCCGAAAATCATTCCTGAAAGACACAGATATTTTATACATTTATTTGCCATATGTGTCAGACCAACTAAAATATTTAGGATACTCAGGAGTTTCTCAAAAGGCATAGTGGGCAGCTGAATATAATTTCTTAGTGTCAAACTGAATACACTCAACAAGTTTAATTAATTTAAGAATGAAACAGTGCTAGAAAGTAAGCAGCTTGAGTTGCTCTTGGAAGCCCAGGGGGAGGTTTAGGCTCCTAAGGCACTACCCCCTGGTATTCTGCTAAAAGAAAATGGAGCAAGAGGATCAGTGCTGATAGCCTCTGTCTTGTTACTGTCCAGTCTCATTCGGAATTCAGCAAGCTATTTGGGTCAGTCTTCTACAGCATTTAATTTCACAAGTTAAGTATATTTTGCTCAAAATATTGTTTTCTGTCCTGCACAGGTAAAAGAGTGTTGTAGGTTGGAACAAAAGACTTTAAGTGGAGAGAAGTTGGTGTTCCACGAATGTCCTCTGACATTCCTGGATTTTCTGTATATTCATATTCAATTTCTGTAGGAGTCTTTCTAGCAATAATACAGTCATATCAATGCTTAATTTTTTCCCAGTCACTTAATTCTGTTAACAGACTTATACACTGGCTTATCTTAAGTCCCAACTTAAAGTGTAAAAAGTTAATCAACATAGAAAGACCCTCGGTTTACATTTTTTAAAATTTTATTTTAGATATTTGAAAGGATTTAAGGCATAGATTTCACATTGCATATCATTACTGTATTATATGTTCAAACAGCATTTAAGAAAAAAATAATATTGTATAATTTATCTCTTTATTTTGAAAGCTGTGTTTTGCAGTACCATGCTTATTAAATAGAAACACTACGATCTTCCTTCTGTCGAGTGTTCTCTAATGGAGACTGTTATCCCCTGCTTTGAAGTCCATAAAGGTTTGCAAATTCCACAGCAAGTGTTAAGTCAGCCTAAAAAACGCTTTGAGTAAAAAAGAAAAAACTTAAGTCATAAAGTGGCATGAAACTAGATAAACAAAAAAAAGGGGGGCGTATTTTAAAAATGCTTGGAAAGTATTTCTTAGTCTTTTCTAGAGTAGAAAACCCTATTGAAATAATATACCATAAAGTCTTCAAAAATATTCTGTTTACATTTTCCTTAGACTTGATGTGGTCAAGTCACTTGAAAACCTCTCCAGTGCCAAATAACATTGTGTGTATGTAACAGTTTCTGAATAGCAATGAAATCTTTATTATGGAATAGCAAAATTATATTTACAGCCAAATAGAAAAGCAATAGTGAAGTATAGACATTTGTGCAGATGCAGAGAAAAAAGCACAGCCACAAAACCACAGAGATAAGCTAGAAAAACTTACTAAAAGCAAGATGCAAATCTACTTACTAAGAAGCTTAAATAATGAAACCCAGATTTTTGTTATAATAGCTTAAAGAAAATTCAGAACTATCATTTTATAAATTTAAGCTGTATTTTGGATATAAAGACCCTATTAATAGATATATTAAATAGTCTAACACTGTGCAACCATCTTACAGAGTCTGGGGTTCTTTTCTGGTTGTTTCTCGTGTCTATAAGATTCTGAAAAGGTCTGACAAATTTATGAGGCAGGTTTTTCTTTTTTAATGTGCTGGATAGAATTATCACACTCAGGGAAGTCATATGCATACCTTCATACGAGATAAAGAACAGGTATGTCCTTTTTCTATGTTACTAAGTATTTTAGTATTCATGCTTCTGTCAATAAAATAAAGGAACAGATCAGAAATTAGAACATGGCAAGTAGTAGGAGAGATGAGAAATTATGCAAACACTGAAATTACTATTAGTGACTATTACATAATACTGTTAGTGACATTTCCACCCCCACTGTTAAGAAGTAGTAAAGATGTTTGGCACTTTTTAGTTCTCTTAAAGAATTCAAAATAAACTGAGCAAAAATTAGAGGACATTGGGTAATAAATGTTGTCTGAATGAAATACATTCTGTGTCTAACCAGATTTCCAAGGGAAAATATGTGGTGACTTGTCTAATGATTTTGGAAAAAAACATGTTGAAAAGCTGCCTAGTACCTACTATTTCAATTACTTGTGATATTAAAGAGATGTCTCTAGAATTCCATGAGTGTCAAGTAAATGGTGAAAAGGTACCAGTGGCTGAATAATGCAGAGATTTTTTTGTTGTCAAAACAAAGAAGGAACAGAAGGAGAAGCAAAACAGAATCACAGATCTGTCAGGTTCAACATCAATCATTTCCAAACCTTATCCATAATAAATATGCTTCTCAATAGTGGTTTTGAAAAGGATTAAAAATTTCCCCAAAACATGGGTCCTGTGCTGCTGTAAGAAAGAATTGATAAAAAACAAGTTATTACTTGATTGTGTTGATTTGTAGAATATATTTAACACTCTATTTCCAAAAGCTGTAAGAAAAACAAACAAAGAAAAAAAAAAGAGTGAATTTCCAACTACATCATTACATATTGTTGTTTTGTGAGGAAAAAGTTGTTTGTGTTATTTAGCCAACTGGCAGTGCTATATTGATATAATTTAAAAGTAACAAATGCTCTATAATGTAAACCAGACACAATGTTCTCATCAGCCCACAAGCCAGCTGCATTTTCTATCCTTAGGTTTTTAGTGTCTGGGGAACACTGAAAAACTGCAACAATATTTATTCTTCTTTCTGTTAACAAACTTTTATCAGTTTCCAGTGGTACCAAACCTAAACTTTTTTCACAATATTTTGTTTTCAATATTGAAATATACAAATACATATTTGCACATACATTTTAAGTATTGTAAACCCTGATCAAGAAGACATTCCAGTCATATTAAGAGCTGAGTCTGCAGCAGCAGAATTGACAGAAAATTCCAGCCAAAGTTCAACTTAGTGTTTTGTATGTCACCTCAACATGAATAACTGGACAGCATAAATGTAAGTGTAAGCAGCTCAAAGATTACTTTTGTGGTGCTTACCCACAAAAGGGAGCAGCCTTAGCGATTTACAACTGAAAAGCTATCTGTTTGTCTTGAAGTCTTTGGATTATTTGATAAAGCTCATGTTATTTATAATATATGAAGTGATTTCATTACTTACTATGTGCAAAAAAAAAAAAAAAACAAAAACCCTATAAAAATGAATGTGTTATTCTATCCTTTCTTCTTTACTTGGGATGTAGGTAGAACAGTATTTGTGAGCTTTATCTTGACAGAGTTAAGAATCCAATGTGACAAAAGGGACACTTTGAAATAGGAGTTAGTACATGGGGATGTGTACTTGGTGGTATCTTACTCCCATAAATTATACAATAATTTTGGAGAATGAAATACTCATTTATGCTGATGATGATGAAATACAGTACTATAGCCAAAATGACTGCCCCTCAAGAGATAAACTATGAACTTTTATAGAACTCGGATGTTGATATTTTAAAGAACTGATACTTGCCAGAATTTTAATATAATGCACTTGGCAAATAATCTTGCAGAGCCCTAAGGCTGTATATGAGCATCTTCATTTAACCCTAAACCCTGATGACTTTTCTGGGATTCTAAATAGGTAGTACACATTGTAACATTAAATTATTTGGGGCTTTTTCTCTAAATAAAATTTTTAGTGCTGTATGGCAGATACATATTGTGTTATAAACACCATAGATCAATATTTAGATTTAAATATTAAATAAAAGATGGTAGGAAGTTAAGGCTTCATGAGTGGAACATGGTGCAGGTCCACTTGGGACCTTCTTGAAATCATTATAGGAATTTGGCTGTAATGCATTTGAATGATATTAAGATAAAAATAGTAGTTGCATAATCTTTATGCATTTTTAGATGCACTTATATTTTGACTACGTATTTCTCAAAGACTACACCGAATTTTTCTAACTCTGTTAAAATATGCAATTATGAAAAGAAAGGAACATGAAGGGATGTTATTAACAATTTAGACTAAACCCGAATGAAAGGTGGAATTGAGAAGGGGGAAGCAAACAACTGAAAAAGCAATCAACTTGCCTTACTTCTTACTAAGTACACAGAAAAATTATTATTGCTGCAGTAACCATATTCAATAGCTAGTACTAAGACCAATTTAGCATAGCAATTTCATATTATTGGTTAAAATAGATGAGGGCTAGTAGAGAAATCCTTGTATTTTCGTATTCTAGGGCATAAATGCTACTTTTACACATTAAAACTAGGAAGAAGCTAAGTAAATATTTTGGGCTAATAAGCTAAATCTCTTTGTAATAGAAATTCATTAAGAAATATCTTCATTTAGAAACTAGAACCTTAAAAATATTGAATTAAGCTTTTATGTACATTGGTTCCAGTTTTCTATAAATATGTTATTAGTGGTGTAATACCACATATAAAATTCACAAGGTTTATTATTTGCTATGGCCTGTTAAATAAAGTGCTGCAAAACTTATTTAAACACAGATTCACCTGATAGACTGCTGTAATGATCCATGGCAACATATATGCATCCCACACAGTGAACTTTTGAGTGACTCTAATTCATCATGGGAAACAGAATGGGTAACTTTCTACTTCAGAAAATAAAGACCATTAATATTTAAAAGAAAACACCCTCAATTTCTACTGTTCACTGTCTAAGAAGAGTGTACTTAGAGACACCATCAAGGTTTTTGTTGTTGATAACACATTAAGACCACCAAATAAAACCTTTTGGAATATTATTAATTATGTGCTATGAAAACTGTACTTGCTAATGTGTAATCTATGTAATGGACAGGAAAGATGAAAATTGAACTATTAAAACATGTCTGGATGCACATTCTATTTATCCTCTATTTCTCTTGATGTTGATAAGACATGAGATGTCGATTAAGACATGAAGCTCTTCTGGACGTTCCATATCATTATTGACTGTGTAAGTTACTTTATCCAGTAAAGTCACTTACCTCCTTTCAGGGAGTTGTAGAGAGCAATTAGGTCTCCCCTGAGCCTCCTTTTCTCTGGGCTAAGCAACCCCAGCTCCCTCAGCTGCACCTCATAAGCCTTGTGCTCCAGACCCTTCACCTGCTTCACTGCCCTTCTCTGGACATGCTCCAGCACTTCAATGTCCTTCCTGAACTGAGGGGCCCAGAACTGGACACCAGACTCGAGGTGTGGCCTCACCAGTGCCAAATACAGGAGAAGAATCACTTCCCTGGTCCTGCTGGCCAAACTATTGCTGATACAGGCCAGGCTGCCATTGGCTTTCTTGGCCACCCGGGCACATGCTGGCTCCTGTTCAGCCACTGTCAACACCATCAGCACCCTCAGGTCCTTTTCCACTGGGCAGCTTTCCAATCACTCTTCCCTCATCCTGTAGGATGGGGCATGGACTTGTTGTGGAAAAAATTTAGGACCTGACACTTGATCTGGTTAAATCTCATATCACTGGTCTCAGCCCATGGATCTAGCCTGTCCAGATCCCTCTGCAGAGCCTTCCTACACTCCAGCAGATCAGCACTCCTACCCAACTTGGTGTGATCCATGAATTTGCTGAGGATAGACTAGATCCCCTCATCCATATCATCAATAATGATATTAAAGCATCCTTTACTTTAGAGCACTAAAATAAAATACCGTCCTAAAAATGGCTTAAAATTATTGTTGTTCAGATAGAACACTTCCTAGCTGGAAGCATCAGGAAAAAAATTCTTTATCTTGAATAACTAAACACTCTATTTGCCTTTGAAAATCTCTGGAAGCACCTTTTTCCTTACTTTTCCTTTTCTTTTTTTTTCTTTTTTTTTTTTTTTTTAATTTTTTTTTTCCTCTTTTTCTCCTGCCACTTGTTTTAGGCAACTGCATCCTAAACGGTGTTTCTGTGTGTTAATAGAAAAAGAAATAGTTTTAGTAAGTGAAGAACACTGATTGCCGTCATCACTCACATTTCCATGTTCACAGCTATCTCCCCATATATCATTTCCCCACTTTCTAATGGAGATCTAATAGTTACATGGCACCATTATTATTCATGTTCTAGACTGTCAGTGCCAGGAATGTGTGTCTGTGTGTACATCTATGCATTTTTTTCCCTGCTTTGCTGAATACTAAATTTATGAAGGGACATATTCAGATGAGATTGAATTGGAAGACTCTTGATCAATACCCACCTGCCCAGTCTGTTTTAATCTCAAATATGAGAGTGCAAGGGAATAAATCAGGTTTATCTGTAGCACATCTTTTCCAAATGATGCTTGTGAAATCAAAAATTAAAGATGCTGGAGCAACGTCTTTCTTCTGAGGATGTAGAAGGCCTTTCTGTATACAAGCCTACTACTCTGTATGACTTCTCTGGTACACCAAGAGAATTTTACTGCTTCCTTTTCAAGTTCTGCTTCCCCCTCTTTCCTCCTAGCACCCAGTCACTCCTTTCTGATGTAACTCCAGGGATGGTATTTTTTCTACAGGACAATGTGGAAGGAATGTGAAGTGGAATTCAGTCAGAGATTATGAACAGTGTGAATACATAGGAAATGTTCCTTTGGTTTTATTTTTAAATCCTTCATTAGACTAAAGGAACAGTTTGCAAAATTCATTTATTCTCCTATTTCTATCCTTTGCTTAACAGTTTACTGTACATTCTTCAGTACCCCGCTATTTCTACTCCTACTGTTCATTCAAATGTTAAAAAGATTCATTTCAACTGCAGAAGCTGTTCAAATACCATAAATTACCTGACTTAATGCAAAGAAATTCAGAGCTTAGAATGGATCTCATCATGCTATGCATGCATGACCCCACTTCAAGTATTAAACTGGTCTCAAAACAATGACCATTCTTTGTTGCAATATTGAGGTTTAACTAGATGAGATGTGGGGCCCAATTCTGATCCTATTAAAATCAGTGGGATTTCATTCTTAGCAGGATTTGAATATAATTATAAATGCTTTCATTTTCCATAAAACTTACCTATTTTTTATTCAGTCCATTCACACGGCAATATCTATTTCAAAGGTTATGTCAGAGCAACGAATTTAAAAGAATCAAAGGAAAAAAAAAAAAAAGAAAAGCCCTGTTCTTGCTCATTTCAGTATTCTTCAAAGTGACATGGCTAAATATCTCAGGAGGGATTTCTGGGATATGCTTGGACATGAGTTAGCATCGTACATTGCTAATAGAACTTGAAATAAAGAAGACTCTTGAGAATCAGGGGACTTAGACCTAGACCTGCCAAAATTAGGTCTCTAATTTAAAAATTCTGCTTGTGTGTGCTGCAGTCACGGAAAAGACTTCATTATGTAGCAGAAACTGAGACAAGTACCAAGTCTGACAAGTTTATTAAAACTCTTAAATATCTTTTAAAAAAAAACAAACCATGCATTGAAGAAAACTGTCACTTTATAAAATTAATTTATTGAAAATCATAATATAAATATTGTGAGAGAACTACCACTGAGGGCTGAACCTATAGGATAATTAGTGGGCTTTGTCTGTGCTCAAGATCTCTATCGTTTTGCTAATTCCTCTTTCCTATTTGGTTTCAATGGTACATTCATATCCTTTAAAAATGTGGCCAAGGGTATCTCTCAGTGTCTTTGGTGAGGTCCTGCCCTTGTAGACAACTTACTGTAAGTGGGATGCTGAATGCAGTAGCAGTCACATGAAGAAATCATTCTTCTGCATGAATTCAGATTGGGGTCAGTTGAAAGACTGGGAAACAGGAAAATGCCATGTTGATAAACGTAGAGGTGCCAGTCCTTGCAAAGCTTTTGTGCAGTGACAAAAGGTCGTGCTGCTTCTGATGTGCACATGATGCTGCATGTGATATCGGTTAGAAACTGATGATATTATTATTATAAAGTAATAATATAATATATAATCACGTAGTAAGCATAGTAATATTTTTATGTCTTTAATTCTTTAGTCATACAATTTATGGTCCATCTTTCATGCTTGATGTTGACGTTTAGCCTTAAAGAAATCTGTATTCTTTACATTATAGAATATTCTTTATATAATTGAATTTTTTAATAGGAAAACTAACTTCTGTATTTCAATTTAAAACCACAATTAATTCTTATTAATCCCCTTTCCAGAGTGAAACTAAAGTCAGTATGTTGGGAAAAAGCTTTTATTTACAGTACTAAAAGCTGTTTTGGGGATATGGAAACAACCAGAGACCCATAAAACCTTAAAATTCCACAATTTTTAACTGAGAGGAAGATCACCTCTTATGAACCTTTAACAAGTGACAATCTGCTCCTTAGGCAGTCTTATATAAATGTATCAATTCGTGATTCAGAAGTTTTGAGGCATGCAAAATTTATCACATCCTCTTGAAAGATGAGCCTGTGGTTAACTGCCTTTAAAATTAAAAATATTTAATTGTGCTGATGAATTGACTGTAGGCAGTACTGCACATAGCCACCCACGTCAGGGCACAAGAAAGATTTTGCTTGTACACTAATTCTTTACATGTTAATCTAGGAGTCGCTACAAAAGCTGGCCTTTGGTTTTATTACTCTTGCTTTAGAAGACAGTAGTTTGTCCAACAGATTTCTTAGCATATCAAAATGAGTGACAAATCTTTCCAGTCATCTATTATTCATGAATTTCAATAAGTAGTGTTAATCATATTGTACGTATTAATTTAAACTCGTTTTAAAAATTAGAGGTACAGGAAGGAAGGCTGAACATAAGAGGCTGTCAAAGATTTCCCCTTTTTTTTGTGGTCATTCCCATAGTTCCGATCTATTTTCAGTAGAACCAAAAACTGGATAGAAAACATTTATCCAGCTGGGGTTGTATGGTGCAACAATAGTCAACAGAAAAATATTTGTCTTCAAAGAACTTAATTTTGCTGATTTGAAAAAAAATTTGCAAAAACGAAAGAGAACTTAAAGAATAATGAACTACAGAATTCTGAGCAGTTTTAATACATTCCAAAAGAACTGTGAAATTACTCTGGCTCCTTCAGAATTAAGCATGTTTTCAACAATTTAACAGGATAGTATAGAAAATACAGTCAAATTCTTCACAGACATTAAAACCGATAGGTCAGGAGGCAGCAAGCACAAGATTCAGCAAGGTTAATTCTAGTTATTTATTAAAGATGTTTTTTTTCCACTCTGAACAAGGGTAGTCCTGCAGTGAAACAGGTTGGAACCTCCATCTTTGGAGATAGTCGCATAGCAAGGCACTGAGCAACCTGACCTCAGCTGTTCCTGCTTCGAGCAGGTTTATGGACCAGAGGTCACCTCCAATCTCTATCATATTATAATGCTAGCCAGGTCTGACGGGCTGAATGACCATTTCTAACCGCAGTTAACACTAGGTGTGCATATAGAATGTATTTTCACGTATAGTTTTGTCTGAAAGAAATCCTGTTCATGCCTGTTAGATTGCTTCATTATACAAACCAAACCAGAAGAAAACCCAGAAATAATTAAAATACTCATTTCCATGACATACACTTGATGTAGATTAAAAATTGATATTATTACACCCCTGATGAAACTTGAGAGGGAAGCTGGACAGATCAAAAATATCATGTAACCTGATCAGAAACTATGGCATTTATTCATTTGACATATGTTAATCTGGGTATAAATAATTTATCTTGGATCTATATATGTGTACGAGATGAGTTTAACTAACAACAGGGAATGCGTGTTTTGTAATACCTGTGATGACAGAATCAGATGTAACATGTAAGCATTCTGCAGAAGCATGAGTGCAGTTTGACTGCAAAGGGGCACAGAAGGATGTATGAGGACAAATCAAAGAGACTATGAAGAGTTAAAATGTTCCTTCACAAGTGTTAAAGAATTGCCAAAGGTCAAGATGAGAACAATGTAGTGAGAATGAGCAGAGCATCCTTCCAAATACATTTGGATATTGACTGACAAAACCACAGAGTAAGCTGCATCAGGAGCAGATGCACCCTCCTGGTTTTTTTCAGTTTTGGTTTGTTTTTTTTTTTTTTTTCAGCATTGGGAAGGGGAATAGCATAAAAACAACAGACATGAGGAAGGAAAATTAGAAAAGAAAGAAGACAAGACCACTTAAATTCTGCCTTCTCTCACCAATGAGTTCTCAAACCTGAGCACCCTGATTTTGGTGACCAAGGACCACCCATGACCATCAGCACCAGCTATGCAGCATCACTTCTGTGGCATTTTGTACTCACAGGTAATTTGAGATAACGACTAGTAATCGCATCTTCATATTAATAGTTATTAATGATGTATAAGAATTAATTATTGGCATGAAGAGTGCTGTGAATAAATGAATGAATTTAGTAAAGTTCCGCTTGAAAGTTTAAAACACCTGGCCTGTCAGTCTCATGAGAATTTTTGTCACCATGATGCCTAGTTCCTTAATTGTATTACACATGGACACATACTCTGTTACTGCAATCAGTATAATAGAATGGTAATTTAAAATTAGTTTTTCTAGAGTTTTGCATTTCTCAGTAAAGATTCAATTATATTGAGCTACAGCAGCAATCTCTACTACCTGGTCTTTGAAATAAGAAGTCAGAAAAAGATTTTTGATCTTCAGTCTCCCTACCTAATTAGTGTCTTGTGACCAAGCCCAAAATATGCCCCTAGCTTGTACATGTGTGCCATTGAATATTTAAATAACATTGCATTTAATATAAAATAATTTCCTACTGGAATTTTATCCCAGTGTGAACTTTTGGTAAATCTCAGAAATTCCTAGCCTTTCATAAAAAGTTATGAGATTGTCATGGAATACACTGATTTTATCCTAATAAACTGCATAGGCTGGTGCCTACTAAGGTTTTATCCCCATCAAGAAGGATTTAATACATTTTTATTCTATCCCCATCAAGAAGGATTTAATACATTTTTATTCTAGTCCACACATCAGAGCAGAAATTCTTTCAGAAGGTACCTATTGCATTGGCATGCTTTGCAATCCTTACACGACTGTACAGTTCAGTTCAAACAAAAGGAAAAAAAGAAGTCACATCACTTGCAGACAGCTAAATAACCTAAACAGTCACCTAATTGATTCAGATTTTCAGATGTAAAATTAGGTGTTCCCTTCAGTGAAATTAAGGAAGCTTGATCTTTAAACCAGTGTTAGCAGTGTATACACTCTGACTTAATCATTATCTGGTTTTCCAAGGAGACCAGCATGTTTAAAAAAAAAAAAAAAAAAAAAAAAGCCAGAGAAAAAGGACACAACTAAGCAGTAAATTAACCTAAAAATAAATATCTTTAGGGATCATGGATCCTACAAGATGACCTTCAAAACCTGCAAGATGATTTATGCCTTCAGATATTTTCAGTAGTGCTTTGGGCGTGATCTGTACCTTTAGATATAATCACAGTAAGTCATTGAGCATGCTCTAATAAACTTCTGCAACTAAACATGTTTTGTTGTGCCACAGAATCATATGTAATCAGAGCTTCCATAAATTTAACAGAGGGTAGTCACCATTTGCAGAAAGCAAGCAAGATGACAGTCAGGGACAAATAGTACCTTTTATTTCACAGTTTACTATAACATCATATTTGATTTTTGTTCTAGCTGCTCTAGTTTAGTTTTTTCCTAGAAATTCTCTAGAGTTGGGGGGATTTATATGTTACAGACTGTGCAAAAACTGTGCAAATATCTTTGTACATTTACCTGTGTGAGAAAAAAGGGAAGATGCAAAAATGGAAACCCTACTGCAATGGGAACATAATATTTCACCTCCATCTCACTCTTTAGTCTGTCGAATCTTAAAACAAAATTATACTGAAACAATCACCTTTCTACTGATTGTTAAGAAAGATTTTTTGGATTTATTTACATTAAAAAAATGCTAAATATTAAAATATTTTTTAAAATGTATTGCAATGCATCTTGATAAATTATTCTGTAAGTTTTGTTCCTGGTAAACTTGCTGTGCCACATAATGTAGGTTAAGATGAAAAGAATCAAATACAAGTATTTGGTTGCATATTTATTCCTTCGGCAGGTCATTATTGTCTGCCTTCTTATGCTTCTGATGAATCCTTTCGAGGTGAAACATCAGACCTGAACACACACACACACACACACACACACACACACACATATATATATATATATATATTTATGCATTGGTTATCTGACTAGAAGGTAGTCAGATTAACAAGAAACACATTGTGAGGATCGATGATTGCCAGAGGAACCAAGAAACCTAATCTGTGAAGGACAGAGTACTCTTCATTCTAAAGAAAATAATGAAGAATGATCTGGCCATTGTCTCAGAGTTACAGTCACGAAAAAGTCATAGGAATGCGTGCTTAGCCTCTCTACTGATTGTTTCTGGGCACATGTAGCCAAAACAACCTTCTGTTTACTGGGCTGTGACAGGAGGACTCCCCACTGTGGGACTGGATGCTGGTCAAATGTGTCTAGCCCAACACTGTACCTATGTTTTTAAGCAGGTTGATATACACACACATTCCTCTCTGGTTCTTAATACATGTGGCTTTTTATGAGTAGGAATTTGCGTGTATGTGCACACATGTGGTACTCTCATAGAATAATCGCCAAACCTTTTTAAGGATTTACAGCACAGAAAATTTGCAAACAAATACATGAGAAAGAAATAATATTAAATAATTTTAAAATATGTGCCATGAAAGCACCTAAAAAACATAGAAAAAGGACAAGTTGAATTTTTGGCTCATAAAACAAGCATTTATACAAGTTAAATGGTTTCTGCTGCTCTTTGAATCTTCAGGATATTTTTTCTACCAAACAACATTTCACATAGCCCATAATGGACCTGCACTGTTTAGGAATCAGCATGATTCTAGAAGAGGGATCAGAACAGAAGAACTTTATTGTCTTATTTGTCTCATGGCCCTAGCCTGGTACCTTTTCTCTTCGGGCTTTGTGGATGGTGGATTCCTGTCAGAAAAGAGACATATCTTCAGCAGCAAAATATTTGTTTCTGTATCCTGAGACATAGTGGATATCGTGTTCTACAGGCATGCACTTTTCAGACTGAGGGACAAATGCTTTAATCATGAGCTTATTATGCAAAAAAA
>VZTI01003755.1:3373297-3393533 GCA_013397865.1 Struthidea cinerea | reverse complement strand
AAAAAAAAAAAAAAAGGTGGCCATCTCCACTTTTAATGAGTTTCAGTGCAATCATATTTGTGTTCATCATGGTTAGCATAAGAGTAGTGATTTAGGATATACTGGAGATGCAATCAATCTCTAAGAAAGTCTCTAACTAAATATAGATTGCAATTGAGTGTGAGAGTGAAATAGGCTCCTCAGGAGGAGGAGAACGCAAAAATACTCATCGTTAGAGGTCTTGAAGAACCTTTACACTAACCAAAGGAAGGCCTCAGAATTTTTTAATGCCTTCATTGTCTGACAGGAAGACTGAATTTCTATCTGAAGTCCTGGGATCTCAGTTCTGCCTAAATTCCAACCTGAGGGAAATACAGGACATTTCAATTTTTCCATCTTATTTAAATGTAAATGCTCATACTGAAACGTGATATTTGTCATAACCCTTTGATACACAAACTTTAGGCTTTAATGCTAATTAAATTAACCTTTGTCATCTTAATTAAATACTATTAGAGATTTTTTAAATAGCTGTAAACCCCAATAGAAAGAAGTAAAATGACAATATGCAATAGAAAATAATCAGTGAATTTTCTGAATGTCACAAAGATAAGAAAGGAGTTCAAATAGTTCTTCAAAGCAGAAAGACATGATGATAATATGGTAAAATTTTCAGCAGTTTGAAAGATTTCTTTTAGGATTATCTAAGAGCTGATGTTTTCTTTACATCTATGAAGTATTCATACTGAAAGTAATGTCAGGAAATTGTTTGTAGACATATTTAAAGAAAGAATAAAAATGTAGACATATTTAAAGAAAGAATAAAAATAAATGAGACACAAAAAGTCTTGCTTTTATGACAGTTTTTTGCTGGGTTTTTGTTTTGTTTTGTATGCAGGTCTATTGTGACTGCAGAATTTCCGGAGGAGTGATTATTCCTATATATTCCTGTAATATCTAGAAAAGCAAAAGAGATTCCCTCCTTGGTATGAGTTTCTAAGGGATTTTTTAATAAAACAGAGCACATACAACAAAAATACTTAAATATAATAATTTAACTCTTACAGGTCATAAAGCTTGCACTCATTCCATTTTTGCTATAAACAGTTACCGCAGCAGCAGCTTGCAAAGAGCATTCTCACATGATGGATTGGAACTTTCTCTGAAGAATTACAGAACTTTCTCCATTAAGCCAAAATCATATCTGATTTGCAATCTGCAGATCTCATTGAAGATGGCAGGATTATTAGAGCTAGATAGGAAGAGTAGATGAGTATTAAATTTGTCCTACTGTTTAATACTGTTTGAAAAAGGTAAGAAGGTTGAATTTTTAGATAAATTGGTTTCAGTTCACCTTTGCACAGAATGAATGACCATAATGAAGATACCAGTGTTATTTTTTTATCAGCCTGACTTATTAATATAATGAAAAGTGTTCATATATCCAGATTACTCACAAAGAAGCAAATCTGGAATGTTAGTTATTTTGGCCTCTAAGGAAAGGCACGTCAAATCAAATCAAAGATCTAGTTTTGATCTTGGAGAGCAACTTTCCAGAATTCCATTAGTTGCCCTTACAGGGAGCAAAGGTCTTTGAAGTTCCCTTTTCCATCTTCTCTTGGGATCAGAAACTATCCATCACATAACTATTTATCTTTCTTGCTGATAATACGTCTTCTCTTTTCATAACTTTCTTCTCACCTATTTCATCCCCTTTTTCAAGCCTGCTTCTCTAAATGCAGTGACATTTTCCTCCCCCCTTAGATTCTTTCTTAGATAGGTCTCACTTCCCATTATTTCTTTCTTCTAACTGTCATCTGTGCTTCCCAGCTCTTCATTTCCCATAATAATGATAAACACCCTAAAATGCAGCAAAAATGCATCTTAAATCATCAGACCCTATTTTTTTTTTTTTTTGGGGTTTTGGTTTTTTGTTTTTTTGGTTTTGTTTTTTTTTTTTTTTTTTAATAGATGTTTTCAGCACTGTGATCTCTAGGCGTATGTAGAAATAGGTTGAGTTATGAAGAAAATTATTCTTGTATCTTTGTTTTGGGAGGTGGGTTATCCACTACCCTGAAGCTGAAAAATGAATGCATCCTGTCATCATGGAACCCCATGAATTTCTGCACACTGATTTCTACATGGCAAGAACAATACTGTCTGTTTCTTTTGGCATAATAGTGAGGTTTTAACATTGTGAAATAAACAAACAAATCTCTCCCTGACTTCAATTTCTTTTTTTTTTTTTAATTTTTTTAAGAACTTTTGTATGTTTTAAACAAAATATTAAAAAAAATATTTTTCAGGAAACAAAAAAAATAAACCCTGTTCAAATGTTTAAAAATTTTATTAAATACATTGTCCCAAGATGTGGATGATGGTGCAGGTTTTACCTTCCAGTAAATTTGCTGATGAGACATTGGGAGGGAGAAGTGGCTGATACACCATAGAGTCATGCTGCCATCCAGAGGGACCACAAGAGCCTGGAGAAACGGGCTGACAGGAACCAGAAGAACCAAGTCCTGCACACTTACTATCTGTCTTTTAAGACCTGTCTCACAGTTAGGGATAGAAGAAGGAGGAAAAGAGGAGGAATGAAACTTTAGACTGTACATTATAATATCAAAGGACCTGATACATGATTCAATACCAATATTATTGAAATGTGCATTGAAACATATTTTGCAGTTCCTGAAAACTTTCCTGTTTCTCCATAAAGAAAGGCATGAAGAAATGTAGAGATACGTGTACATTAATTGTGACATTTAAATTCTTCATAGAGACTAAGTTTTGTTTGGAGACCATCATCCCTACGGAATGAGTTCCCATGCCCACCAACCATCTGGGCTGCAAATTTAATCAGACTACAAATACTGCAAATTAATGGGCTAGGCCTTTAGTTCAAGCAAGAGGACCTCATGATCTTTGTGATGTTTAGGCATATTAATTGTTATCTTGCTTCTAGAATACACACAGCACTGCCAGTTATTTACCCCAACCAAGCTACACAATTTAGCTGCCTTTGTTCTTGAAAAGTTTCTAATTAGGAAGAAACCCTTTTCAACTACTGCTAGTTTTGTGGGTCTTTAAAAAATTAAATATTTAAAATAGCAAAATACATTTCTTGATGGAATGTTTTGGTAGTTATTATAGATTTTTTGTTATGCATATACACACATATTCATATGAGACATACAATTTTCTTTATTAGGACCAAAATGCATTTTCATTAAGGACCCAATGAACTTTTCATTAAACAAACATTTTTTACTTTCTGTTTAAAATAAAAGACTAACATAAATCCTTAAATTAATAAATTATCATAAAGCAGGTTATCTGTGGTATTCGGAAAAAAGTCCTTTTTTACAACTTTCAATTATAATGAGATTTAATACTGGCTTTCTAAAATATGAAAACTTGTGCATATTCATCAAAGACATACAAAGTAGAATTCTTAACATATAGTAAAATCTAAATAACACCGTAGGAAACATAAAATCATATTTATAATGAAACTTACAATTTAGTCTCTCTCTCTTTGCAGCTAGTCACTTTGAAGATGATGAATCAGGCTATTTTAATGCACATACTTAGCTGTTATTTTCAGCTACAGACCTGAAGTCAGAAGTAACTTTCATTTTTTTTCAGTCTTTTTATCTTACTATCACTGAATTCAATTTAGGCTACATCAGTTGCAACTGGGCAAATAATGACAAAAAAATCAGATTTTTTTTTATTTGGGGGGGTGACAGAGATAGTTTCTTCTGTAGTTTTGTAACTACAACTATGCTTCAGACCAGAAGTACATTAAAATATCTGAGTAAATCTCTTTTTCTCCTGAAAAATGTAGTTTTTTTCAAAATGAAAACTAAGTATTTCAAATTTATATCAGGGAAAAAAAATAATGCCCACTCAAAACAAAACAAAATAAAACAAAACCCCACACCCAACATTCAGTATTTTTGGGAATGTGTTTTGTTTTGATTTTTAATTTTATTTTCAAGAATATACAAATAGCCAGGATTTAAAAAAAAAAAAAAAAGTCTCCTTAGATGTAAGGAAACAACAAAAAAAGGATTTTCTTAGATGTAAAGAAAAACAAACAGACAAACATCCACAAAGAATTTTTCTCTAGTCTTTTCCCTGAAATTTTGATTAAATTTTGTCTTTGAGCTGGCTTTAAATAAATTGGGAAGTGCAGTTTTTAAAATTTTTTAAAATAAATTCTTCATTCAGCTTGACACTAATTTTGCTGGAGGCAGTGATGGGTAGCCAAGCTTCTGGCTTCCTACTTCCCCAAGTGAGCTTCTGACTGTTGTCATAGTTACAGAGATATTTGCACCAGTGAACTTGTTCATCTCGCTGAATGAAACCCCTCAAGTAGCTGGTCTTTACTTTCCTCGCACAGAAAGATTAACTTAAAAAAAAAAATCTTCATCTCTGCTAACCATTAATTTTGGCTACACTGGTTAGATTCGATTTTTCTTTTAGCAACCTGGGAGCTGTTGCATTTCAACTGATATTTATTACAAATCTAGTAATTTTATCCTCTTTATCTTCTTTTCCAAGGATTAAAATAAATAAATAAATAGGAAGATTTGTCAAGGGACTTTTATTCTGTACACTGCCTCCTTCAGAATGCCCCTTGTCATTGCCAGAGCAAGTCAGACACAATTTAGTATCAAAAAGATAAGAGGTTTATTTTTCTGCTCCAGACTGCTTTGATCAGGGGCAGATCTGCCTGGTGGGATGATTCCTAAACAGCTCCAATCATGTGGTTTGCTTCACCTTGTTCTCACTTGCTCTCCTTTCTGTAGCAAAAATCGATCTGAATTTTAATCTTTCTATGGACCTTAAGTTTGTTGATATTATGGTCTACTAGCGACCCCTGTGACCTAGAACAATTTTATGTTATCTTTCAAAATTGTTTGCTCAAAATGACTTCCTGATCCTTCTCTGCCACATCTTTTATGATAGAATTTATTTAAATTCTTGCATAATTTTACTTTCAGTGTGATCTCTGTTTCAGTTATATCAGTAGAAAAATCAGAATTCATGAACGTTTTCTAGAGTAACAGATTTCTTGATAATTCTCTAAGTGCTAGCAGGTTACTTAGGGTTTATCTTCAGTAATCTACTAATAGCTATAAAAAACAGGAAGAGTAGTAAGGACAAAATGTGTTTCCAGGTTGTAGCCAGCTGTAGATTTCCTCTTGCAACATATAGGCTTGGCTCAGCTGTCTAAGTCTGGGGTACTCCATCTGGCTTTTGACTGTCACTCCTCAAGTATGTCTCCTGGAGCTGCCAGCAACACAAACAAGACTTGGGTATTGTAGGGAGCACAAATTATCTAATTTTAGTCAGTAAATTAAACCCAGTATACTAGATAAGAGGGTAAAATGTTCATGCCCAGTCAATGCTGTTATATGCCTGGGAATTCCTTTAACCCCTGTTTTTTTGTGTCAAGTCTTGTCCAATAATTCTTCAAACTTTTATGTAAGCATAAACATGAGAAAGGTTCAAGCATGAGATCCTGTATAAGCTCAGTTATATTAAAAGCTGACTCTCTGTCCCTGGGGCTGGTGTCTACAGCAATTGTTAATCCTGGCTCCTAGTCATGTTTCTGAGAGATCTGAAGACTGGTAGCTTAATAATACATGCAGTTTGTTTTCTTTATGTTAATTTTAAATATCTCCAGTGAGAAAAAAAAAAACCAAAAAAAACAACTCTATAAACTGTTGGGGTTAAGTTGTCCTCATCAGATGAGACTTTAATCGCTACAAACCTGAAACCTGAATACCAAGCTCTGTAGTTATTCACAGGGTTGGTGATAATGGAAGTGTTCCTATTTTTTCAGCTGAAAGATTTTTCAGCTGTTTGATTTCTAACAGGGATAACTCTCATCAAAGTAATTTCTTTCTATCCCTATATATAAACACAATTTATAATACACTATCTAGTGCATGTCAAATATTTCCTTGTCAGAGATCATCCTTTGAGAGCATTTGCTTTGCAGGATTCAGTGTTTCAGTTGTGCATATCTCTCAAACTCATCTTTATTCATTTTCCCTTAAATTTCCCTTTTCCTTTCTCTTCCATATTTCTTTTTGCCCAGTATATGTGGTTTCCTTCAGTGATTTAATAGTATCCTGGCACAGCAAGGTGTTGGTAAGATGACAATTCAAAAAGTGTAAGAGAAGGACTCAACTGAGGAATCAGATAAAACATTTCATCAGTTTTGCATTCCAAGCCTCCATAAAATATTTTTTCTACCATAAAAAAAAAAAAAAAAAAATCCAAGGTTTGAGTCAGTGAAAACTCTTTTCTATTCCCCTTTAGAAAACCCAAGGAAAATAGAGGAAATTAATTGTTGTTATATATTCTTGAACATTTCTGTTGTACTTTTCCAGCTTTGGCCTTCAAGAAATTCCCAAAGCTAGTCATTTGCCCAGCTGTACATTACCATTACTATGTGCTTTCCTGATGGAGATTACCCATGCACTGATGGAACATAATGTTCTATAACATGACATAAAGCAATAATAGCATGCAATATAATCCTTGTTATATCTTTAATAATGAGATAAAACTAAATTACAGCATTTGATTTTGCTGACTTAATTTCAGATGCTCATCTTTTACAGGAAACCTAATCTATGCCAGAAGTGGTCATTGAGGATCATCAGCAGTGCAACTAAAATATAGAAAATAGAGTTCAATTATATCCAACCGTTAAAACTGAATTTAAGGACTGCAAGCTCATTTGCACAGAATACTGTCATTTTTCACCTTGTAAGTTTAAATATGCTTGCACAGTCTTTGATAGATTCTCCCACAGCAAGCAGAATACTTGCATACAATTCACCCTTGAGAAGCTCATCAGCTTTTAAGTGATTTTTGCACATTTCCTGAATATTATGGCATTGTTTAAAAAGCAATTTTAGATGTCACAGGATTAAAAATAACTTCACAGGACTTTATATTTGTTTTCCTCCGGCACATTTCTCATTTGTTATTATTTGTTTGTTTATTGTATTACAAAAATTTATTCAAACTCCAATAATGAAAGGGATCTATTGTGTAAACATTGTACAAATACATACTTAGGAAGAGCCACTACTCAAAAGATTTTGCTATGGTAAAGACCAAATGACTCTGCCAGCAGTCATTAATGTTTCTGGATATTTCCCCATACAACCTTGTAACTTGAGGATTTTGAGTTCTTTATTGTTTCACTTGGCCTGAAGTCCTGCAAACTTAACTTTATGTTCAAATTTTGTCTTTTCTAGAAACCTTCCTTACAGTTAGATCGGGATCTAACTTGGAATAGGAAAAATAGAATTAGATATTCTAGCATTTAATAAAAGAAAAAGTAAAATACCAATATTGAAATCTTTAAGTCTTGGCATGAAAACTCGAATTTCCCTTTGGAAAATCTTCTTCTATTCCTTATTGCTGTAAAAGTTGACAAAAATGGTCTCTTCAGTAGTGATAAGCTATTTTTCAGATTGTATTTCCAAACTCCATGCTACTTCTGCTTGTTGGATTTGATTTCTGTAAACAATATATAACATCATTTCCTTTTGCTGGTGTTCTGAGCAGTTGTAGGATTGCATTTGACAACAAAGATCTTACTAGTAATTCAAATGTTAATAGATTGTGTAAGTATGGCAGCTCAGTCTTTTTTTAAGAAGGAAAACCTTAGGAAATCATACATATTACAAATACATTAAGATAATTTAATTTTTTTTTATAAAGACCATAGAAGTTCTTGATCAGAACTGCTCAACTTCTAATAATTTCTTGTCAGACAAAGATTATTAGGTCCATAAAGGCTTTTAAAGTAGCAGAAATGAGCTCTAAATTTACACTGAGGACTTACATCCTTGACATCAGAGACCTTGACCAATTCTTAGGGGTTTTCTAACTGCTTAACTGTAATCTTAGCATTACTTAAATACCTAAGAAAAATCTTGGACCTGAAAACCTTTCTGTGTAACTGAACATATGAATCTACTTTGCATACCTGCAATATTCATTTATGTCCATTTCTGGCAAAAGTACGATTTGCTGGAAAAAGTTGTCTGTATCCTGGTGATGTGAGTTTGAGCTGTGACAGAATATGTTAAGTGATGGTGGTATTGGTTGGTCTTGATGATCTTGGAGATCTTTCCCAGCTTAACTGATTCTGCAAGTCTATGATTCTATGTCTTCAGCCCCTTAATTGTGTTCATTCTTCTGCTGCAAGGCTTTTAGTTCTGTTTTAGGTTTTAGCTGAAAGGTAAAGGAGATTGATCCATGTTATAATATTTAGAGGAGGAAGACACACCACCACCATATTTAAAATACTTTCACAATAAGTTATGTCAGATCCCAAAAGTAAAAGATGTCAAAAAGTGGGGGGTTTATACTTGCAAGTTTTACATGCTTTCTTTATTTTGATCGTGAATTCTATTAAAGAAACATTGTACAACACACTCAGAATAAACATATTCTTGTACCACTGTAATGTCTCACAGACTTGTGAAAACTTTTGAATAACCATTTACAATGTTGATAACTATATTATTTACAAATATACTGATATCTTCTTCCTGTTTGTGGAAACTGAATGGTTTCAGTGGATTCTATTTTCCTAGTAATTAAACCTTGCTTCTTCCCTTCTGCTGTTTACCTTTGATGAGATATTTCTGGAAGCCAATGGGATTCTGTTCTAAAAATACAGCTGATTACAGCAGGACCTGATTTGGAACATAAGAGCTTTTCCTCCCTTCACTTTGCTTGCTTTCTTTCTTATTTTCTTTCTGTTTTTTTTTTTATCCTTTTACCTCTCTCTCTCTCTTTATAATTTAGCTTAGGTACTAAATGAGTAAAAGGCTAAGAAGCAAACCATATAATTTAAATTCAAATTTTTAATTTCCCTATAAACATGTTCACTCAATTCAAAAACATCTCATACAAGCAGAATCAGGTCTAACAGATTTATTTGCATTCATCCAGGGCATGGAGCCATCGGGCTGGGTTCCAGCAACTGGACAGGAGAGTCCTGGGTAGAAGTGGTTTGAGGCAGTAGCCTTGTCTCTTGACAAAGGAAGGAAGGAAGGAAGGAAGGAAGGAAGGAAGGAAGGAAGGAAGGAAGGAAGGAAGGCATAAAATCTCTGTTATTCAGAATCCTGTTAATCCTGTTTCTAAAAGCAATTACAGTGACCAGCCTTATGTTACACTAAAGAACTACCTACTTGACTAATTTTGTGAATACTCAGTGGAGGAGAAAAGCAGTGCTAAGGGCCTTCTTAGTCAGTAATGTGCTCTAAGCTCTCCTCTGGCATAGAAGTAACTGAGATGATAAATATTTTTCTTTCCCAGATACTTCATCTGAGGCATGACATTGCTTTGAATAATTTGTGTGTCCATTGGGTGACAAATAAAATTCTGAATATCATGCAGAAGTGAGGTAACACCACTTTTTACTCTTCTAACTGGAGCTAACTTCATATAAGTTTCCATAGCACACTTTTGAATTACTGCATTTTCAGAAATATTCAAGAAGATTCAGAGATACTGCTGATTGCCTCAGGCACTATATGTTTTGCCTTCAGCTGCCCCCCACACACATCAAGCTTTTCTGCTTAAAGCTTCTGGGTTGCACAGAGAAGGCTTATGTTCAGACCTACTGTGACATGGAAAGCTACATCAAATTACTTCTTTCTAAAATGTTCTTGTTCATTTTATGTGACATTTTATACCTACTTTTTAAGTTCTGGCTATGTGAGATTTGTGGTACATAAAAGAAGTTAACACAGCATCTTATTATCCAAATCTATCATATTTTATGCCATAGGCTATCATTCAAAAATACTTTAGGGTTTAGCAATTACATTAGAAATATATCATTTACCACAGAAAAACAGTAGCCAGAAAATTCATTTCCTGTTCCTACAATTGCTTATTTTCTCTGGTTAAGACAAAACCAAGGAAGAAGCTTATCCCTCTAACCCTAATAAAAAATTCCATCTGTAGCGGTATGAAAAACCAGAAGTGCTCTACCAACAGGATAGATCTGTGCTTTTCGACTTGAACCATTTCAGTTTTCATGTCCATTAACTCTCTAGCTGTCCTGCTGAGGCAGTCATCAAGATTGCCAATTGTGATGGTGTTTATGCTGAGAGTGTTTGTCCACAAGTAAAGTGGAAACATTAACTAACATAAAGGCCAGTGATTTTGAAACTGCAGCCCTCAGATTTGTGAAAAATATGTTCTGAAACAATTTCAGACTTTCCTATGGGATCAGATGAAAGGTTAAAAAGACATCCTTAACTTGTACTCTGATTAAATGCACAATATTTTATAAGCACTTTTAATTCATTTACCGTAGCGTTCAGAAAGATTTTCAAAATTTGGAACATTTTGAAGTGAAGATTAGGAAAATTTCCTGACAGGGCGGGAAAGACATTGTAGAGACTGTGGGTGTACTTTGGACCCTGACACTATGATAGCAATTTTATTAATCATACATATTTATTTACAGCTTCACACACATTGCATGAAAACTTTACTGCTCAGAATCTGGTTTGCTGATTGTCACATGAATAGGGGAGATTCCTCAACCCTTACTATTTTTTTTGTCTGACAGTGACCCAGGAAAGATGAGACCCTCATGCCCAACCAGTCTGTCAGCATCCTGTGATGGGGACCCTTCACTGAGCAATCCTGCTGGATCGGAGGGTGCTTTGACTGACTTATTCAGGGACAGACACTGACAGGAGACCCCTCAGCAGGTCTTCCCACTTTATTTGAGTATGTTCCCCACTGCCAGCAATTGCCAGTGCCCATGAAGGACTCACAACCAACACTTTGCAGAATATCACTCTTTGTTAATACAAAATTGTGACAGGTTAAGGTTCGAGGTTGCCTGTAATGGTATCTGACTGCAAAAATGTATTCAAAGCAATGTGCAGACAAACTCTAATCCCCAGTAGAAGTATTCAGTACACACAGAGTGTGGTTCTTACCCATGCCTGTGAGGGAGAGGACAGGTTCAGCCCATTGACTGATCACAGCAGTTATGATGGAGTCTTCCCTGATTTTCCCCATCCTCAATATACTTCTATACTATTTCTTTATGTTCAGGTGGAGCTTGAATAACTCTATTCATACACACCTTTGTTACTGATTGTTGCAAAATTCTCTTGCTTCGCTCTTAAAGGTATAGTCAATAAAATAAAAAGCCCTTCCTCAGTGAGGGTTGTACCTTGGGGGCAGGTGGTTGCACTTTGGGATTGAGTTGTGTGTTAGTATTACAATAAGGTCAAAATAAACCAAGTTCATCCAAGGAGAGCAATTTTGCCACAGTTGTTGCCTTGAGAGCAAGACACCCTCTCCTACCTCCCCTGACTGACAGCTGCCATGGGGTTTATCAACTGCAAAGCACCATCGAGTTCCCCTTCCTGCAAGGGTTTCCACTGAGCCTTGGCTGTGGTGTTTCCACTCTGCTCCGCCCTCCATTCCATCCCCATCAGCAGGTGCTTATGGTTGCATATTGTGTGTGCAGGGAATAATTGTGGAATAGGTTTCAAACATGCTGACTACATCCCATCCAGGGAATAGCAGCTGAATTACTCATCCCTAGTGAGGCTGCATCTGGAGCACTCTGTCTAGTTCTGGGCTTCTCAGTATATGGAGCTCCTGGAGGACTGCGAAGATGGTAGGGGTTGGGAACAACTCTATTTTGAGGATAGGCTGATATAATTGTGCCTGTTTAGCCTCAAGAAAAGAAGTCTGAGAGGAGATCTTATCAATGTCTGTGAGTATCTGCAGGGATGGTGTCAAGAGGATGGAACCAGGCTTTTCTCGATAGTGCCGAGCAGCAGGACAAGAGGCAACAGAGGCTTATGCCCAGGAAGTTCCACCCGAACATGAGGAATACTTCTTTACTGTGAGGCTGACCATGCAATGGAACAGGTTGCCTAGAGAGGTTGCGGAGTACCCTTCCCTGGAGATATCAAGAATTATCTGGATGCAATTCTGTGCCATGTGCTCTAGGATGACCCTGCTTAAGCAGGGAGGTTGGACCAGATGGCCCACTGTGGTCCCTTCAAACATTTCCCATCCTGTGGTTCTGTGATTCTGTGAGCTACAGCCATACTTTAAAAAGTCAGAAAGAGAAAACAAATTAAAGACATCAATAAAATTAAACCACTACCAAGGCCCACTTGACACAGAAATATGAGTCATGAGACATCCTGACTCCAAGAATTCTTCATCACAAATACCTGGTTCTCATTAGAGCCCCCTCAATTAAACTGTCTTTGCAGCATTGCCTGTGGTATGTGATATATAATCGATGGCATGGGAATGCTAAGGAGATAGAGTTTTGTGAGGAAAGTATACCATGAACATCAAGACCTTTTCTGGCAATTTTCAACCACTGTATAACCAATGATACCCTATCAACTTGTATCTGTTGATCACACCAGTACTGATCCAATGAGACAGGGGGAAAGAGAATTTGGAAGTGGTGGTCCCATGTAGAACTGGGTTGCATCGATTTCTGTAGTCCTGTTGTAAACATAGATTCTAGACATGCATAGATATTATATATCAATACTCACAATATGAATACATAAATAAATATAAAAATTATATAAATTGGAAAATATTATTTTTCACATGTAAATTTCAAGACAAGTAGATATGGAATATCAGCATAAGGCAATCATAGTTGTTAACAGATTTATTGACTGTGCTGTACACTCAGGTTCGTGTGTCTTTTGTGACAACTATGTTCATCCTCTACAGGAACCAGAATTAGGAAACTATACAGTACAATGTAGGCCAAAAAATTTGTCTTCCAAAGCAATGCAATTTAGATGAATTAGTAAATGTATATGCAGAAAAGTGAGCAGGAAACAAAGGCTCCTTAAATAAATGGGTACATGAGTTTTCCATCCCCTTCCTACTCTTCTCTTTTTTGAGTCTGAAGTTTTTTTGATTTGAGAAAATCCTTATTAAGGAAATATTTATATAAAAGTTCTTTTTCTATTAATCAATCAATGACTCAGCCAACCAACCAATCAGTCAATCAATCAATCAATCAATCAATCAATATTTTCATTCAATGTTAATAGTATTCCGAATAAGTACATAGAAAAGAATCTATCAGCTAAAGTCCAAGGGAGTTAGAATTTAAAAACCAGAAAACTACTCTATTAGATTCACACTCCTGATATTGTACTTACTCAGTTGTGGTTTTTTATAAGGCTGAATTGCACTTTACCTCTAACTAAGAATGAGTGAAAGATAAGTTTTTTTGTGGAAAAGACAGACAAAATTTGCTATACTAGGCCAGAAAATACCCCCAACACTCTATGTATAATTCTGGAAAAAAGATGGAGAACACTAGTAATTATGAAAGTATTTATTACTACGGATTGGGAAAAAATAGTTCCATTTTCTTTATATTTACTAAGGGTTTGTACTAATTTACAAGCATTGGCTATATGGCCAGATATGGGTCATAAGAACCTTACTTAGAAACCTTTTGTTTATATTGATTTTTAGGTATTAATTATGCCAAACAATGCCAGAATCTTGTTTTGCTAGGAAGAGCAAAAGAAAGAATAGTATCCTGCTGCAGAAAACGCTGCTCTGGGATATACACAAGTATTTTTATAAATATATATACCTCATGCTGGTTATCAAGAACATCCTACTTGAAGATGAAATTCCTATAACACAGACACAAATTGCCCACGTGTCACGTGTTGGGAGACATTTGCATTTTCCTGGAAAATGCTGATTCAGCATTTCTCAGTGAATACTGAACAACTACACCTCCATTATGGCTTGTGGCTTCACTGCTTTGTAAATTGAAAAATAGTCTGCTGCTGATACCACTGAATATGTGTAAGAATTAATCCCTGCTTTAACCTAACCTTTCTTCCAGATTTCAGATAGGGAATTGTAATTGCAAAAAATAGAAGGATTTGCATTTACTGTGCATATCTAGAAAAAATTATATGTTATGAATATATGCTACGTATTATAAACTTTTTCTTCATCAATTTTTTTAATGTAAGTATATACACCCACATATGAAATGCACATTTTAATATCATTGCTGGTTTTAGTTGACAATTTAAGGAAAGATCCACAGTTTAAGTTAAAAATAATAAAATAAAAAAAATCAGTCAAACCCTTGAAATTAATCAGCAAGGAGTGCTTACTCTCTTCAGTATCAGATGTTAGATTTGCCCAGGACAAAATAACCAGCACAAAGCTGATTCCCTGGTCTTGTTTTTGATTCTCATTAATACCAATAAACAAGCTGATTAAAATTAGCCATCACTTATTTAACTGGCCAAGTTCACTAATTGGATCCTGCTAAAGGACAGCCATTCAGAGAAGTAGATTAATTCATTTTTTACTCATCAGTCTCACACACAGATAGGACCTACTTATTCTTATCCACACAGTGGTTGATCTGTTAAATGCCTCTGTAGTTTTACAGTGATGGCTGACATCCATCTTGCTTCAGGAAATGCTAGTTCAGGTCCCTTGATAATTTGAAAGTTTACAAGCATAAGAACAAGTATGCAAGAAACTTGCTTAATTAACAAAAACAATTAGGTTACCAAAATACATAGTATTAGTCTTTACTCAGGCTATTCACTAATTATTTTTCACATTTCATTTAAAAAGGAAGTGGAAAATCTGTTTTAAACCAAATATGTTCTTAAATCACATTTTTATAATGTAGAACAATACAAGTATATTTTTAGACAAGCAGTCACATAACATGTTAAAGTTCTACATCAGATATTAGAGCAACATTAACAAATCAGGGGGAATTAATTTACTCATCTTTGACAGCTGATTTGTCATAATACAACTATTTTGCAAATGTAGTGCATTTTAACCTGCAGACTGTGAGATACACATCAGTCCCAATTCAAGTCATGGATGGGAGCATAAATCAAGAAATAGGGATCGGAGGAGTCTATTAAAACCACAGCACCTTCTGAGCAGTACCTAATGAGAAACAAAATGTACTTCTTTCTTATCATCACACCTTCATGAACCTATACATACCTTTTAATGGAGAAATTTTCACAGTGAGTTTTATATATAGCTCTAATATCTAGCTTTAGTAATGGATTTATATTTTTTGCAAATTATTGTATGTGAATACTTTAGGTTTTCCAAACTATACAATGGCACAAGACAGTAATTCTAGTTGTTTTGCTAACAAAAAAGCTTTCTGAACATCACCAATATGCCATCTTTCAAGTTTTATATAGCTAACTGCCAATTCTATTTAATTTTATTTTCTTTACTGTTACATATGTCAACAAGCTGAAATGAGTCTACAATAATGTATATTCCCGGCAAAAACAATAAAATAAGAAAAAAACCACAACCCTACAAACTGTGCAAGTATTTTTTTTCTTGTTGGACTCTGATTCCATGAGTTGGTAAGGATTTAGAAGTATCACTAAACAAGCTTGACATTCCATTAATATTTAGAAAATATATTTCAAGAAAGAGTAGACTTGATTAACTTTTATCATTGCTTTTCTTATAAGAAATAAGAAGAAACTATTAGAAATATGCAGCTACTCCAAAGATTAGATTGGCTTCTCCCAATTTTGGAAGACCCGCTATCAAATAGAGTATTCCACCTTCATCAGTGTCTTTTTTCACTCTCTAAAGTGAAAGGATATCTACAGAAACTATTCCAGACAAGAACAAGAAGAAATAAAAAACTTGGCAATACATAATTTTGGGCCTGTGTTTTCTCATTCTAGGCCTCAATCAGATCAAATTTAGTAGAACCTTTTGATTTCTTTAATGTTATCTCTATGGATGGTATTATTAAGGGACATCTAGAATACATTTTTCTATGCTGCATACAGACTGTGGCAAAACATCAGAAGAGGAACTTATGGGAAGCCTATAAAAAAAGTAGTAAACCTATTAGTCCTTGAGAACACTACAAATGGGACCAGGAGCTGAATCTTGTGTAACTCTGTGGCCTGCATGTGACATTTACTTTTTGATGAAAGCCAGAAGCCTGTTTTAGCCATGAGCTGAAATGCTGAGTTTCTGGAAGGTCCACTTCTCTTGCTTTAACATTTAGTAATCTCAAAACCAGACTTTGAATTTCTGAATTATCCAAATACAGAAAGTCTTTTGCTGTCGCTATTGTCTGGTTGCCTTCTTCTTAGACATATATATATACCTTCATCGTTGGTACAAGGTCTGTCAGTCTTCCGTGAGCTGCTAATTCATGATGCTAAATGGGTTTCAGGTTTCTGTGGAGCACACCAAGATTTTAAGACAAACCACACAACAAGAAATTGAGGAAAAATGTCATCTTATCCCAATGTCATACTTACACGTCTGAACTTCAAAACACATATTTATAATGTAGAAATGGGTTTACAAATACTTCTGGTTCTGGTTATTTCCAAAGCTGAAAGATTTATCAGAATTTGTAGATGGTATTCTTTGCTATGGGGGACTTCACTGTAATGAAAAGAAAGACTAAAATATATAGATTTGATACATCATGATTGTGACAAATTAAAAGTCACAATTAGTGTTAGTACACTGAGATCTTTTGCTTCAGCTCCAGCTGTACTTCCTCCTTTGCCTGCCTGCTCTGCTCTCACCCTTTCATTGTCCTTCCCTACTTATTTTTTTTTAAAAAGCAAACCTGGAGTAGGATAAAGTAACTTTATAAGTTAAAGGAGAGGAGGTATCTGGGATTTTCTTTCAAAAAAGTCCCCAGAGAATTGTGTCAACTAACGTTCAGCACTTGCTCTGAAATGAAGATTAATGGTTAGGTGAGACGTCTGAGTTGTGTAAGATTTTATCAGCCATCTGTTTAAACATTAAAATAAAGTATCGATGTTTAGAAGTTTTTTTTTTTATTTCAGCAGAAAAGTGAAAGGCAGGGAATGATAAAAATTGAACAAAGCAAGAACAAAAATTGCTTTTTTATTTAACTAAATTTTTTAAGTTATTATTACTTTTAGAAATGTTTATTCTGAGAGTTGGTTAAATTACCAACCTTTTGCTAGCAACCAATTTTCTTGCAGAGCAGTACACGAGACAATATCTGATCTGGGATTATGCCACACTTTTTTCCAAAACTTGAAATGACATTTCAGAAATTTTAGAGACCCAAGATAACAACTTTGAAGTTGGATGAACCATAATCCTAGAATAAAATCAATATAAGACCCAAGGTTTTCTTACAAATCATACAAAATATATATACAAGGAATGAAATAATACACAACTAATCCAAAATCTTAAGGGTTCTGAGAAAAAGGTGAATTATTCTTTAGATAAACATAAAACTTTGTATTAAACTATGCAACTCTTACACATAGAAATGCATCTAAAGGTGTACTATTATGAGATATCATTGAATCATGGCAATTAAATACGCTGTGCTATGCTATGTCCATACACGCCTTAAACAAATGTTATAAAACACATTTGATTATGCTGCGCGGATGAAATAGGTGATGTACTGATTACATAACTCAAATATATATCATGCTGTCTTCTATGTAAGCATCGGAATTTTGTTTTACATGCATTTTCATGCATTGCAAATGCATTCAGGTTGCAAACCCACTGCTAGTCAAGGGAAAAGATGTGCTCTGAGAAATAATATATATTTTTTTTTATTTTCAGGTATTCTTTTGTTGGTGTTGATTTTGATTTTTTTTTTTCACGTGTTTTTTTAGTGGTCTTTTATTGGTTGGTTGGTTTTGTTTGTTGGATATTTTTGTTTGTTCTCTTTTTGTACTTTTTCTGTCCTTACCATTTTGTTTTGTATATGAACAGTTGCATCCTGAATCCTGATTCATTCTTCACATTCAGGTACAATATAGCAAATTCCAATAACTGAGTTTTAGGGTGGTAAAGACGTAACTTAAAGTCACTAGAAACCAAGCTGAAAAAAAAAATCAAGTTTGATAGTAAGATGAGGGTAAAATTAGATGAGTCCACAAACATAACAAGCTTACTGAAGTTTAGAGACAAATAAAAAATTATGTTTCTAAACCATTTTGTGAACATGGTTTATACAGCCTTACTGAAAGCTGAAATCAATCTTTCTCTCAAACAATTATTATTTCATAACCAATTTTGTTTGCTGACGCGCTGGGTGTGGCGGGGGTGGAAAGAGCGTCGCGTCCGTCCCGATCGCGTCCCGCCGGAGCCGCTCCGAGGGGCGCTGCGCGAACGCGCTCGGACACACTGTGACACACCGTAGTAGGTGGATATTCACAGCCACACACACACACACACACAGAGGCGGACAGCTTCTGCAGCGTCGCCGGGGACAGAGAGGCGGGAGGGTCCTTTGTGTGGAGTTCCGAGGGGTTTATTGAGGTCCCCGCCCGAAGGGATCCAGGAACAAAGAACACTGAGGGGTCCAGTGTTTTATCTGGATCGGCACCGAGGGAGGGGCAGAACATCAGAGCCTATCCTTTGGGGGGCAGGGGGTGGAGAGGGCGTGGGGTGACAGGACAGTGACCACTGGGGAAGGAGAGGGGTGGAACAAGGGACCCCGGAACAAGTGGGATATCAAGGAAAGGAGAACGATCTAGAACATGAACTTAAAAAGGGTAAAAGGGGGTGGTCTTAGACCTCTGAGCCTGCCCACCAGCAGTCATCCACTGTTCTGGGGCTCTGTGGCTTCTTGGTCATTCCTGCAGTGGATTCAACCACTGCAACAGTTTGCCTTGCTTGGACACCATTCAATGCCTCAATGCCTTTCTTGTAATGATGTGCCCTATACTTCAAGCAGGATTTGAGGTACGGCCTCACCAGTACAGGGTGATGATCACTATCCTAGTCCTGTGGGCCAAAGTATTTTTGATATAAACCAGGATGTCATTGGCCTTGTTGGCCACTTGGGCATATGATATTCATTTGTCTGTCTGCCAAAAGCCCCAGATCTCTCTAAGTATAGAGAGTGAAGTCTTTTTCTGCCAGGAATCTTGCCAATCTTGCCTTCAGCTTGTAGTCTCTCATAGAGTCGTTCTGAAACAAATGCAGGACAAGGAACTTGACCTTTTTCAACCTCGTACCATTGTCTCAGCCTATCAACACGGTCCAGATCCCTCTGGCCTTTCTACCCTCAAGCAGATCAACACTTCTGTCCAACTTGGTATCCTCTGTAAATTGATTGAAATAACATTCAATCCCCTCATCCAGATCATTGATAAGGATATTGAACAGGGCTGGCACCAATACTGAGCCCTGGGGACTGATTGTCAGCTGGATTTAACTCCATTCACCACCACTCTCTGGACCTGGACATCTATCCAGTCCTTTACCTAGTTAAGAGTGCACCAGTCCAAGCCACGAGCAGTCATTTTCTCCAGGAGAATGCTGTGAGAAATGGTGTCAAAGACTTTTCTAAAGTCCATAAAGACAACATCCACAGCCTTTCTCTCACCCACCAAGCAGCATACCCTGTCATAGAAGAAGGTCAGTTCAGTCAAGCAGGACCTGCCTTTCCCAAACCTATGTTGGCTGGGCCTGATCCCCTAGTTGTCCTGCACATGCCACGTGATGGCACTCAAGATAATCTGTTCTATAATCTTCCCTAGCACTGAGGTGAGGCTGAGAGGCCTGTAGTTCCCTGGATCATCCTTCCAGCCCCTCTAGTAAGTGGGCATCACAGTAACTTTCAGTCATCTGGGTCCTGCCTCATTAGCCAGAACAGCTGGAAAATGATTGAAACGGGCTCAGTGAGAACTTCCACCAGCTCTGTCAGGCTCCTTGGGTGGATCCCATCCACTCCCACAGACTTGTGTGTGCCTAAGTGTTGTAGCAGGTTGTTGACCATTTTCCCTTGGATTATGGGGACTTCATTCTGTTCTCTGTCCCTGTCTTCCAGCTCAGGGGTCTGGGTACCTGGAGAACAACTGCTCTTACTATTAAAGACTGGGGCAAAGAAGGCAGTAAGTACTTCTGTCTTTTCCTTATCCTTTGTCACTATTGTTTCCCTCTGCATCCAATAAAGGATGGAGGTTCTCCTTAGCTCTTCTTGTGCTGCTAATGTATCTATAGAAACATTTTTGTTGTCATTTATGGCAGTAGACAGTTTAAGTTCTATTTGGGCTTTGGCCCTTCTTATTTTCTCCCTGCATAACTTCACAATACATTTGTGCTTTTGAGTTGCCTTCTCTTTCTTCCAAGGTCCACAAACTCTCCTTTTTTTTTTTTT
>VZTI01003755.1:3357417-3373270 GCA_013397865.1 Struthidea cinerea | reverse complement strand
TTTTTTTTTTTTTTTTTTTCTTTTGAAAATGGATGGGACTGTAGACTTAGCAAGATGTCTTTATGGACATTTGAGCATATTCAATGCACATGATATTTTGAACTCTGATCCTGTCACAGGGAGTAATCTTTAACATATATGGCACACATTCAATCTTCTGTGCATCAGCCCAGAAAATCTAAGGTGTCTAAAGCTATTCATAAGCAGTTACAATACAATGTCAAAACTTACTAATATTTTAACACCTGCATATTTCCAGTCATAATAAAACTGTTATAAAAATGTTTATACAGGCTTTTATTGTTTTTTTATATCTAAACTTTTGATGATTTTACGATATTCCTGATAGTCAGGTCATTGTTCTCACATATTGATAACTGCAATGAAATATTTTTGTTCTCTAATTCATACAGTTTTTGATGACCCTGGATCTCATTTTCTTTCAATCATGGTCTGCTCCCCAAGAACTCAACAAGTTTTGTGTTCCAAAGGCTCAGCTAATTCTATTTCATTAACAAAATAATAAAGGTTGTACACAAGATAAAATATTAATCTCACTGATACTGAATTATGCCCTTAGTACCCTTGAATAATGCACTTGGATTATGCAGAGTGTCATCTCAGTGTATGAACTTGCTCATTGTAAATATTGCTAGTATTATCTAGGTTTATGTATCTAGTGTAGGTGCTCATAGCGTGTTTGTGCACTGCTTAATTGAATAACACAAAGGGGGAGAGAAAGGGATTTCGTTAGAAATCATTCGTTAATATTTTAGAACTGCAGGCCTGTATTGCCTCTTTGCTGACAGTGAAATTCAAACCAATTTCTAGAAGTATCAGAGCCCTTTACATATGCAGAAGCCTGAAGGGCTTATCAGTCCCACTGCATGGGGACTGGTTTTGATGGCTTCTCAGTTTGCACTCCTACCTTGGTTCCACAGCTTTATACCTGGAATGTAGATGCAAAGTAAGTCTTCTGGAAGAATCTCCTGTGCCCTAAATTACTGTCGAAGAAGTAGCCTTAGATTACCTCATTCCATCAACACCAGTCTCCTGGATACACTGTTTTGCTTATCTTCAGCCTACTCCAGATCAAATTCTGCTTCCTGGAAAAAATGATTCTTCATTCAGTTCACCTCTTACACAAATTTCTTTTGAAACTTTCAAATATTTAGTTGTTATGGAAGTAGCATCAGCATGTTGCAAGCTTTGGATTATGCTGAAGTTATGACTGAAGTGGAAGTCTATGAAATATTATTTGAGTATGTGGACATGATAGAAGAAAATAAAATGTGTCCTTCCAATTTAATTTACACATTTTTTTTAAAAAAATATTACTACTTATTGATTTTTTTTTTAATCTGCACAAGTTTTTAGTTTCTTCTCTGAGTTGTCCACAATAAAATTCCAACCTATTTTTACCTTGACTCTCAGGTCTACACTACCATCTACAATATACTTTGATACACAATTATCAACAATAATTGTGAAATTCCAAAATTACTCGGAGTACTTAAGTCTTGATTAAAATGAAAGGCTATGTGTCATCACCAAAATCTTTTTGATATTCTTAATATTGCCATTTAAGCCTTACATACACACCATTAAAAGAGATTATTGAAACACATCTCACTATGAGACTATTAGCAAAGAGAAAATGAACTAAAGGACTATAGTTTCTGTAAGATAATTTCTGGTCGATGGAAACTGCTTGGCCCCTATAACTTTTTCAGCAGCCATTTTAAGCAGCTTATTTCAAGACTGCATGAAAAACAGGATACTTTGCATTACTTCTTTCTCATTGTCTAATTTTTTTTCCCTGACAATTGTGTCTGGTATGATTGATAAAGTTTTACAAACATTACAGAGGCCTAGAAATTAGAGAATTCTCACTCCTTTTTTCACAAGCTTCATTCTTGCTTGTATTTTCATATTATATTCTTTTAGGCATTACATGTTTCCCTTCCCCTCATCTTGCCTCATCCAATTTAGACTTAACAATTGAAAGTCATAATCCATTAACATTTGTTATTCCTAAAGTATTAGTAATTTTGTACTAATTCACACTATATTGTCAGCTGACTGTACTTGCTACTTTATTCTTATGTTTGTATCTTATGTTGTTTAACAATTACTTTTTCTCCATGGTCATTATTGTATTCATCTACCTTACTGGGGGAGACATAGTCAGAATCTTTTCAGAAGTGCATAAAGACAGGGAAAATGGAATGAACCCAAGCTGAACCAAGGGAAATGCTAATTACTTATTAAGGGGGAAAAATCACAGTGAATGAAATAAAAAAAAACCAAAGCATGAATGTAAGTTCTTTCTTCCATCATCCTTTGGAACACCAAAGCTGGTTAACCAAAATTTTCAGATGAGGGAGATCATAATGTGAAATCATTTTTCTTGGGTTTTTTGTTCCTTTCTCTTTTATGTGACAATTAGCTTTTGGGCTGATCTCATTGCATTATCTCTTGAGAAATTATTCTAAAAACTGTCTTTCTGAGGATCTGTGAGTATTGCTAAAATAAGTGCAGGATATCTAAACATTCTTGTGGAAGCTGCATTTTTTTCTTCCTTTTCCTTCCACCTCCACCCCTTTCTGTTGTGATTTGATAATTTTTTATTGAAACTTGACAATATATTGCTCAACCTTTCTTTTTCTCCTAAACTGTGAATCAAATTTTAAATGGTATGTTATGATTTTGACAATTTCTCTCACTGAAAGCTACTGCTGAAGTATTTGTAAGATTTTTCGGGAATTGTTTGGATTGCCTGAAGGAGCAATTAATGACCATTCCTATCTTAACTAATAGAAGAGTTATGCATCCTTTTTTTATTGATTTAAAAAACCACAACATTTACATCAATGTAATAGTTTTCACTTGGTCAGAAAAATTGCTGCTTCCATACATTACCATAAGTATTGAATCTGTCTGCTTTGTAAGCCTGTAGACATAATTGTGTCTTTTTTTTTTGTAATACTCATAATGTTTTGATTCCATGTATATTTCTAATTTCTAAAATCAGTCATAACAAAGGGGGGAAAAAATAAATACATATGGATTTTTAATTTCCTGATCATAAAATATAATAAAGGATTTACTGACATAGTATAATGAAGGATTTTCTGATTGCCTGAAGAACTATCTGAATTTCTTCTCAGTGTCTCATACAGAGTCACTCAATACCTTCTTCCCTCTTTTTTTTACTACTTATTGTCCACACTGAAGTGTGACCAAAGAAAGGTTTATGTTCATTTAGTGAAATAGACAGAGAATGCACATAGCTTCTTCTCTGCTTCAGTACAAGAAGTAAGAAATGTATAACTACATACATAGATAAGAATATGATACATATAGGAAGCAACCCCATACTTTTGATATGTTATGTAGTTATACAGCATGGCAAGACCTCTTCCTTAGTCAAAAGGAAAAGTCTTAAACCCCAGATTTTCAGCATACATTTTCAACATTTCAATTCTCTTGTGTTGATGAAGAATTTATTTCAGTGAAAAAAAGGACTTCAAAACCCCAGTTTTACCAAAACAAATTAGCTCTTTTGACAATGTTTTGTGCATTTGGAAATACTGGGCTCCTTTACTTGTATAAGAAAGGTAATTCCTTTTTAGTGGGTTCCTTTGCTGTAAAAAATTAAGATTTTCTCACAGGCAAGTAGATCCTTACTTACTAAAGGAACATATCTGTCTTTTTTCAAATGTCAGTATGAGCTCTTCTAAGCTGCAGATGTTACATTATGTTGCATATATTCTTTACTTGACTGGGACATAAAATCTTGAATATGCTATCATGCAGTGGATGTGAATTTAACATACAATATTCTAGATAAACAGCATAATACAGTCTTCAATAATAACCTTAATATTCCACAACAATTAGTACTACGTGTTTCATAAAATTAAATATAAAACAAGTAGTATAATGCAAAATATTGGTGGTTTTTTATCCATTCACATGGCAATATAATCAATATTATTTATATGTGAAATTGTAATAACTGAAGCCATTACCTAGATGCTAACCAAGATAAAAAAATAGTTCCTGAATTAAATGCTAGGTTTTCTATCTGAATATTGTAGATCAGAATTTTTTTCTTTTTTTCCCCCTCTGCTTTTGACTGTTTGTGGGATTAAACTGGGAGGGTTCTTTCTAAAGATTCTAAGGAAATGGAGGCTATAGCTCAATTTTTTTTTCTTCAAATATAATCTATTATATAATTTATCTCTGTGTCCTTAATGAACAAAGTATAGCTTTCAAATCAATTTATTATTTTCTATAACTCCTATGTTATTACATTATATTATAATATTCATAACAATTACTACAGTGATGCATTTGGGAACATACAAGAGACAATATAGAACAGAAATGAGATGGTCCAGATAAATAAAGAAATCATACAGACCACAGGAAGACACTTGCTGGAAATCTCTGTGACTTGTGAAGCTTTAAATTAAGTCCTTCTCCTTTGAAAATTATGTGATGGCAAGTGCACAGTCTACATCCCTAAAACTTACTGAAAGTTAATCATGCTATAAGAATCTCCTGAAATTCAAAACATTGTTTTTATTTTTAATCATCTTTACTTGATTGAAAGGAAACTAGATCTGGGTGAGGAAGAGCTGAGTGAAATATTCATTGTTTCCTGTTTTTGATTTAGCAATTGGAGTGGAACATTAAAAAATATTGAAAATGAAATGTCTTCTTGACATTTTAGCGTAAATGTTTATGGCAGTGTAGCTGTTTGAGAAAAACATGACCATCCCACTGACACTGTCACATGCTGTTAAAGAAATAACTGCAGGATAAAGCTGTAGCTGTTCATCACATTAAAAGATGAGTTTACTCAAGGACTAAAGCAATTAATGCCTTTTACTTAACGAAATGGCTAATATGTGTGCATCTTTTCACTCCAGAGCCTGGATACAGAAAGGCAAATGAGTTAAAGAGAGGTAAAAAGATGTTCTCAGAGACTGGCAAAAATTGTCTCATTTCTAAAACTTAAAGAATTTTCTTTTTTAGTTCAGGCAAGGGTTATACTTCTCTGTCTTCTTTCAGTGCCATGTTATGTCTGGGGTGGGAAGAAGAGGTGCCAAAATATTGTGAAAAGCTGTTCTCATGGCATTTTCTTCTAAGACTGAGACTGCTAAAAATCTGACAAGAAATCCTCTTTCCAGATTTCTGCCCCAATTTTGCAGACTCGAGGGGCTTGTGTAGTCCTAATAAGCTTCAGCTAAGCCTGTGAACATTTAGATGCTCATCTCAATCAAACTGAAATTCTAAACCTTCTGAGTCTCACCCATCACCAGTCTAAACCTGAAAGCTGCAATTCTACTTCCATCAATACTTTTCAAATGATCATCCATGTTCTTGAAGGAAATGTCAGAGTACACCAGCTATATCAGACTTCAGTAGGGAAGCACATTTCACTGATACATTGTATATGGCACATCAATCAAAAGCTGAAAGATTAATCATCTAGTCTCTAAATTCACTTTCCAAAGTTTACTAGCTGTTCTGGCATGCATGGTTATGCATTATGCAAGAGATGCTTGCATTCCTGTGAACCTAGTAACTATCTTATTTTTGACCTTTTTTAGAAAGGGAGAAATGCAATGAAAATTGGTCTTAATATAAAGGGCTAGGGAAATACTTATAGCCTCTTAAACCCATGTATCACTTGTAGGTATTTAAAAACCACAGAGAGTAAGGGATTAGCAAATATAAATAAAGATCCAATGTGTTTGCATAGCATAGGTGTACTGAGGAAAGGGTTGAAGAGGTGGAGCAGGAAATGTCAGAAAACATATTTCACTTCCCTCTTACATATTCACAAAGACAGGAGAAATAGAAGCATGGCAGATAAGTAAAGAAAGTAGAATGAAATAAACAAAAACTATTCTCTATAAGCAGTGCAATATAAGTAGCAGTGGGGAAGATTACTTTGATGCCTTAATAGATTTTTTTTTTCTAGAGGGAACAAAGTCACATTGTGACTTTGGGTGAAATTTTACCTTAGTACTCATCTCACACACAAGACTATATTTTCCTTTGAAACAGTAACATTTACATATATTATTTATTTTTGTAAGTTTCAACAAATTCCTAGGAATGTTACTATCAGTCTGGACCCAAAAATACCAGACAGTGTGAAAAGTACTTAAATACTTAATACATTAGAATTTTGAGCTATACTCATTTTTCACAGCCTTTATCAAGTCAAACAAATATGGATCTGGTTTGCTGCAATGACATCCTAACACTACCTACCTGCTGAATGTGTTGTCCACTGCATAGTGGCCCGTCTAGAGGCATAGACGTCATTGCAAGAAGTTTATGGTGTAAGGATATCCAGAGTTAAACTTTTTTGTGGCTGATGGCATGAAATACTGAAGAAAATTTCTGTTCTCTAAGAGAATGCCCATTTCCCTTTTCTTTTCTAATTTCAGTTATTTGCTGCAGATATGTTTTAGGTAAACAGAGTTTTAGTTGCAGGCCCAAAATCTCCAGAACTTCCTAATGTAGTATTATGATGCTAACCAAATTAACCAGACAAAATAAAAATACAATGCAGAAAGTGTTAAAAAACCCACTCATCAATTTCAGATGGTGCCAAATCAACCACAGTTCAATTTGGTTTACAATGTGCTCCCCCAGCCAAGGGATATGAACTGCTTTTTTTTCATGAGAATGAATGTTAATGCTGCCATGATTTCTGTTGCCTATGGAGAATTTTAGCAATATCTTTTGTTTGCAAGGAGCAAAAATAAAGCAGTGCATTGAAACAAGTTTTGTATTTCCCATGACTGCTTAGGAAAATGACAGGTTTTACCCCCTAGAAAGCAGCATTCTGGTAGTAACTGTAAATGACTTGCAGTAAAACCAGACCAGGTTGGCTTTCTTCCTCATCTATTGCAACTTTCCTATTTTATTTATACCAAAGTTATCATACACTCATTAAAACTTCAGTGAAAGAAGACAGTATTTTACTTGAATGACAAAAGAGCAACATATCAAGGAACGATTCATAAAGGAACAATACTAATATAGCTGTACAGAATTAAATATCTATGCAGTTGAAATATATGCTTGTAACACATTAGTGGAATGTGTGCCATTTATAAACTGACAAATTCCAAGTTTCAAGCTATAGAACACATCCTATTTCTGCCTGTCAGAGTTTGTAATTTCATCCCTTAAAGGCTACCAAGCCACACCAGAATTAATACAAGTGTTATACTGGAAGAATACAATATGACTTTTATTCTGATACACAGAGGTATACTAAAACCTGTGCACACAAACCACTAATATTAAAAAAAAAAAGAAAAAAAAAAGTTGCATTTTTACCCAGTAAATGGGGTAGGGCAGCAGTTAGCCACACGTTTGTGATGACATTAACATTGCATCACAGTACGGAAACTGAGTGCTTGTTTAAGATTATGGATTATGATACAGAAATCAAGAAACATTCTAAAATATGAGAAAATATCGATAACGTAATCAGCCACTATGTTAAGAATCACACTAACAAAAGCATAGGTTTTATCTTTTTGTCACCTTCTCTTCCTCTGTCACATCTCTTTGATCAACAGTACCCACCCAGATGCCAGAATGAGTATATTTAGCAGGTAAGGGTATAAAACACTTATTTGCTAACTGATACACGGGTGAGACAGGCAGGACAAACAAGCTATTAGGGTAAATGTTAATTCCATCCTCTAATTCTTCTGATGAGACACTGCAGTCCTTTTTGGTGAGGAAGTCAATGGTTCAAGCAGGCTGATCCATTTTGTGGGTGAGATGCTCTTCTTCTGACTCCCTGAGGATTTTAACAGTTTCCAGTCCAGCGTTTTTTATTTTGAATCTTTGAGCTATTATTATGGTAATTTAAATATTTGCTATGACTATCTAAACTGTCTCATCTTTATCTGTGATTTTGCTTCTGTTATTTTGCACGGCTCTAGCTTGTATGTTTCCTTTCTGTTTTTTCTGATCTCTGTCTTATCAGAAGTCTAAGCTGGAGTTAGACAGCTGTACTGTGTCCAAACCAGAATCTGGATCACAGACAGCTGAAACCCTGGAAGGAGAATTACAGGATAAACAGACTTGCTTCAGGTGGTGAGGATGTGTTGGCAACAAACACAACTCAACTTGTGGTAGTTCCAGTTGTCTGATAATAACAACTCTGTTGAAAAAGAAATCATTTTACTTCCTCCAGTACTTCATATTATTTTTAGAAATACTACTCACTGGCTAAGCCCATTTCTTTGTGCCATTTATTTCATTCTTTGAAGTAAGAAAATAATGATGCAAAAATCCAGCTTGTGTTACAACAGCTCCACAAAACAAAGAATACAGGACATTCAGTGCCAGCCTTGCCATGACTCATCACAAAGGAAGGCATATGAACAGATCTATTATGAACAGATATGATTAAGCAGGGCAGGAACAAATGTGAGAACTAATGAAGCAAATTATGCTAAAATGATACATCCCTATATTCTGCAGTAGCTTAAGGGAGAAAATTTCTTATTTTCCTCATACCTCATGAAGAAAATTATCTATTTTAAATTCCTATTTTTATTTTTCTTCTATTTCCATTAGTTCTTTAGTATATAAATGTTATTAATTTAAAACACTATTGTTCCCTAAGAAAAAATATGGAGCTAAATCTGTTGTAATTCTTATCATCCACAGGAACTCTGAATAACTCATTTTGTTCTCTTTGTAGAATATGATGAAGTCTATACTTCATCAAAAATTATTTTTCTTTGGTACAACTTGGCCTTTTACAATTAAACTCTCTTTTCTGTTACTTCTCTATCTCTTCAGGGTATCCCCTCCCTATAAAATACTTTATAAACCAGGCTCTAAAGACCCTTTTGTAGTCAGTAGCATTGCCTAGAAAGGTTGCCAGAGTCTCCTTCTCTGCAGATATTCAAAATCCATTTGGACACAATCCTAAGTAACATACTCCAGGAGACGCTGCCTGAGCAGGGGAGGTTGGACTAGATCACCTCCAGTGGTCCCTTCCAACCTTACTCATTCTGTGATTCTGCAAAAGGTACAGGAGGGGGGGGCATCCAGGACTTATAGCACTGTCACAGATCCTGTGATCATACAAGCATACCTAATTTCTTTCTCTGGCTATGCATTTTTTTCCCTTTCCTTTGTTTAGACAGGAGATTCCTCATAATGGAGACCATTTTTTATTATGTAGCTGAATTCCCATTGTACTCAGCAATGAAGAAATGTCTTTCTGCTTTTTAAGAACCGAAGTGTCCAGGTAAACTAAGGCATTAAAAGAACCAAGCATTCATCTACTATTTATTTTTTCCAAACCTGGGCCCTCACAGATATAGTATTATTTTGACATATAGATAACAAGTAAGGATACACCTTCAGCTGAATAAAAATCTTTATCTATGTAGTAAGATATAGTGAAATATATATATAGACAAAGTGCTCAAATCCAGAAAGCATGAACAAGGAGTAAGAGCTGATAATCATCTCATACCATACTTACTAAGAGCATTTGGCATCATGTTGAAAAATTGAAACAAAAATAAATTTCTAACATCCTGTGATGCCCATTAGTTAAAAAACTTAATAATTGGATGGATGTGATTCATTACTCTTAGAACTGTCTGTGGCTTTTTTTTTCATGTTTTCAAGGTTCAAATAGATAAAGTAGGAAAGTCCAACCACAGTGTCATAAAGAAACCTTTGCTATTCATCCATAAAATCAGAGCTAAAATATTTTTAATTTACAAAATTGCTATATATTTCCTTTAAAAAAAAAAAAATTACCTGGAATTGTACCAGTCTTTGAAGTTAAATTAATTCCAAACTGGGTTTAAAAAACATAAAATGTAATTAAGTGAAAGCAGAATTAATTTGTACTTATTTTTTAATTTTATTAACTCTTATTCGCATATGATTCAGTTTTCAAAATAAAATGCTTTGCCATGATGCTACCTCCTAGTCCAATGAAATGTTTGTTATATATTTCAATGAAAATCACTGATTTCAATATCCCTCATTCAAACACTAATAAGCGGAAGACTATTTGAGACTTCATGATTAGAAAAATGCTTTCCAAAACAACAGTTAGAATACTGTCAGAAAGCTCTTCCACAGAATACATTCCAGAAAATCTCTCATTTTTTTCATTATTGACAAATTCAGCCATAGTAATGTAAACATTTCAACCCAACAGGCTAAGCCGGTGGTATTGTAGATGACAACAGTGAAATAATAACAAGTACACAAAAGGAAGACCAAGACAAGTAAGAATTTACAACAGAAAGCTTGTCTCTTCCATTTTCTTTCTGTGCTTATTCCTGTCTTTCAAAGGGGGAGTAGGAGGTTGTGCAAAAGATTTAGTAAACACCTATAAAGAAATACACTTGCAAAATATTTTAGTCAGCTTACCTTCTATGAAAAAAAAAACACAATTTAAATACAAACTTTGCATCAGTCAGGATACTGCTAATTTTTTTGTACAGTATTCTAAATATTCTTTTAAAACAGTTACATATTAAAGAAAAAAAAAAAAAAGGACTGTAACCCAACCTCACAAAATTAAGTTACAGGAGTTTGTGCTGTCCACTAAAATCTACACTTTCTCATTTGTCATCTGGTACTGTAGAGTGGTCTGCTGAACCAGTAAATAGCTGAAAGCCTAACTCTCATGTACCCCTGAGTGAGAAACTTTGTACCAGGCTTACAGTTTCTGCATTTTTCAGGTTAACAGAGAATCGCCCCATTCGGGAAAGGTTTATATGTGAAAAGAGAATTAAGCCAATCTGCACATTTCTCACAGGCGCCTGACAAATTTCAAATAACTTTTGGGAAACTTTTATTTTACCAACTGTTGGAGGTCAAAATTTAAAAAAGGGGAAAACTACTGAAGTAAACTGAAGCAATATATGTTCACTAAGGCTTTTAAACGCAGCATTTATAAACTCTTCAAGAACTCCCTTGATACTACATTTTACCAGCTACTAGGGAGAGTATTACTCTGACTTCCATTTTAAATTCTAGCAAAGAAGATAAAAATTTAATACTTTAAAAATGAAAAATTATTAAAATAAAACACACTCCCCCCCAATCTATAATGTAAGTATCATGCAAAGAAAGTTAAAATGGGATTTATGCTCTGCTTTAAAGGCAGCATGAGCCAAACCCTCTTCACGTGTTCCTCTGTACTTCCCTCAAGTACTAACAATGTGATATTTATCAGTCAGACTTGACATTAAACAGATCTTTCTTTTTATTTTCAGGATGTGGCTTATTGGGAGTTTCTCTACTAGTTTATATCATGCTCAACTGCTGTTTAACCTATAACAGCAGTCTTTTCACCCAGGGGCACTTCAGACTCACCTGGGAAAAGGTTAAAAAAAATCTGCAAAATTCATTACAGATTAGGAGGTACTTACATTTACTCCTCTGTTTGCTATCTGTTAAGTCTGTATTCACTGCTGATAATGTGTTTTTTTTTTTTATGTGACCAGTGATGAAAATTTTATTTTTCTTTAAAACTCTATATTGAAAAGATTCTTGTGATGAGGGAAACAGGAATTTTGAGATGGACTACATGAAGGAAACATGTATTTCTTCAGAACTGGATTATATTTCATTTATTTGCATGAAGAAAGCTACCCTATCACCTGAAAAAACTTTTTAAAATCAGAGTTTCTGCTATGTCTATGAACACAATAGAAAAGATGATAACCAGCTCTTCCAGTTGGCTAAAAATTTACTTTAAGTAGTACAGACTAGCATGTAGCCCTTCTTTAGATTGTAGATTCCACATATTCTGCCACATATAGGAGAAACAGCAGCAAAATAGATTAGAAACAGGCTTTGCTAAGGGAAATTGCTAAGAGAAAAATCACTCCAGATCATTAAGGGCCTTCAGCATCCAGTGAAAAAGAAATTGCTCAAAATTCCTAATATAAATGAAGAAATTGCATTCTTAGAAGTTTTTGAAAAGCACTTTTATAATTATGGGCGGTAAGGTTTTTATTTTTGGGGGTTTTTTTTTTGTTTGGTTTTTTTTGTTTGTTTGGGTTTTTTTGGTTTTTTGGGTTTTTTGGGTTTTTTGTTTGTTTTTTTTTTTGTTTTGTTTTTTTTTTGTTTGTTTTTAATGATATTTTATATTCCCTGTGCTACTTAGGCATATCAAACTAGTGTTAAAAAGAAAAGGTGTTTAGTTCAGCACCCTTCATTATTCTAGCGTATATTTAACTCTGAAAGTGGAGAAGTAATCTGAAGTAACATTCATTTTCTCTGCTTTTTGAAATGTACAGTCACATCCTCAGGAGTTTTACAGCAGACCTTAATCAGAAGGGACATTCTAACCTGAATGCCAGAGGCAAAAACTCACAAATTCTGCAGAAAAATATGAACAGTATTTTCTCCCTCCCCCTACAGCTCCATCAGCGACCAAGAAATTAAGCAAAGGGTCAATCATGAACCTAAGGAACTAATAATTCAGATTATACTTTTAGTTCCTGTAATTTTAAAGGAATATTTGCAATTCTAGGATTCATGTTGAAGAAATAAAGACACAAAAGACAATCAGGTGCAAGGGAAGAGGAAATTAATTATACATCCCTAATTCAAAAGTATTTAGATATTATTATTATTAATCATCACCATCATCATCGTCAACATAGGAAACAGATAGTAATATTTTTCCTCTGTTCTTTATATACATCTATGTGAGAGCATGCACATCACATTTGCCCTTTCCTCTGCAAAGGATGCTGCTAAAATGATATAGAAAATTGCACTAAGCATTCTTTTTATTCTTTGTATTTTATTATCATGTTTGTTCGCAGAGTGGGACTATGAATATAAACCAATTATTTGGGGGGAAAAAAGCTCTAGCTGCAAATGAAAAATAATTGGTATTATATATCTACAGAAAGTAGTGAGATATTAGAAATGTAGAGGTGGCTGTGGATTTTTTTTCAAAATGCATCGTTTGTCAGCAAATTCCAAATCTTCAAAAGAAATTTTCCAAGTAAATTTAAGTGAGAGTTAAATTGATATTAAAATTAGCAGTTTTGGGATTGCTTTTCTGAGTGAGAAAAGGCTCCCATTGTAACAAAGGAGTAATGAGGCATTCAAATACAGCCTATGAAAATATGGTTCATGTTCTTTTGCTGTTGATTAGAACTTTTCCTTTGCAGTGCATGAACTTCTTTTAGCCAAGTCCATACTGGACATGCTGAATGTGCTGCTTCTTTTCACTTTGGCCCCAAAAATTGACTTTGTCCAGCTGAGAAAGCCATCTCAGAAGGCTCCATTGAAAAGAGCACTTCCTGATTTCAAGAAAGAGTATGAAACTATATCCTTCCTGTCACAGTTACCTTCCTTGCATGCATGATGTAATTCTTGTTTCCCAGCTGTCAGTATTGATATAACACACAGAGTCTTATATTTTGGCACTTTGGATTTTTGTAATCTGTGTTGCAACTGTTTCTGTTTCTGTAGCAGCTGACTTCACTGGGATTTTCCCCATGTGTTCTGTGATGTGACATTGATCAGTATTTTGGGAAATTTGGGGAAGTTGCAATTCCTCATTCTTGCCACTTTTTATGCCATGTTTTATGCCAGAAAACATGGCATAAAACAACAAACAAGCGAATAAAAACTTCTCTAAAAGCAAAAGCAAAAAAAAATATTAAAAAATACTTCTTACATATGATACTGTGATAGTATTAATGTGGGAATAGAATTTTTTCACAATTAGCTTGGTGGTTTTCTGTTACTTTGTTTTTCCAACTGTTCTATACTTAACAACTCTAACGTAATGAACTTATGTTTGAAATTGGAAAAGACTACCTTTTTCCACTCCTAGTGTATTGCTGGTTTCTGCTAAAAATTACTAAATGTGCTGATAGTGTGCATCCATAATGCAAGCTTGCTGTTTACTTGGGATGAAGGAATTTAATTTGATTAGATTTCAGGTTAAACTTGGTCATGACCCTAATGAACAAGTTCATATTTCAGAGCTGAAACCTGATCAGGTGGTAATTCAAAGCTCTGGGTGGCACCTTTCTTTCCTTCTATACATGCATTACATATACATATGCAATTCTTCCCCATTTCCCACCATCTGTCCCTTCTACAGACACGTCTCAATTTTTGAGCAGACAAGGTGAGGCATATGAATGTTTTAGGCTTTATATCTTGAAGATATAAATTCATCCTTTAATTAGTTTCAGGAAATCTAATAGGGAAATTCACATAATATTGAATATTCCAGTGTAGCTGTCCTTCTTGCTGGGTACAATTAAAGGCCTATTTAGAACTGATAAAAGAGTTATATAATAGAAGAAGATCAACTCAATGTGGGTCGTTAATAGAAGAGGATAAATATTGCTTGGCTATTCAACAAAACTTCTACCTCCTACACTACTAAGCTTTGATTTCATCATTCATAGATTGCATGGGAAAATGATTTGTGAATTCACCCTGACCAGTGGTGGACACACACACATTTCTCTTAAGCACTGTCACTTTCTTAGTCATTTATTTCCTGCTCAGCAGGCTGTTCAGAGGCATTGCCACCTTACCAGCTTGCTGGTCAACTCTGCAGTTTAAAGGAAATACAGAAGAGTCTGCCATTCATTTCAGGAGAAAAAGGTAGACTTGGCACAGTTGTTTTGCTCATCCTTCAGTTAAATTCTACTTGTAATCTTATTACATATGTCTACTTGTAGTCTTATTACTATTGAATCATATTTCTAATCCAATGGAGTTGCAGTAGCAAGTATATCTTATGCACAAAGCTATGTTGAAAAAATAATCATGAGCTTTTATGTGTCATAAATCCATGACACATAACTGGGATAATTTTATATTTGCAAAGATATAATTTTAAGTGTGAGTTTGAAAACTAAACTACCACTTTTGCTACTCTAGCTGCAGGTACAGTTGCAAACACAGAAGTAAAACATGATGGTAAAGAGTTAATAGCATGATGACTTACTGGAAAAAAAGTGTAAAATATTTGCCACAGCATGGAAAGTAGGAGCCATATGGGTTAACAGATCTTCTAGAATTTGTGCAGTTTGGCTGAGAATAACTGGGTTACTTAATCTCTTATATGATAATGGACTTGTGTTTACAAATGGTTAATAGCTCAAAAGAAAGTAATGGAACAAGCTGATGGAACGATAACACTTTTCCCATATTGGGAAGTGTCTGACATTATTGCTTGGTTCCTCTCATATTACAGCCAGAAACTGTTTTAATAGCTAAAATAACATTCTTGCTATCGTCCGACACCTGCTTTCTGAAAGAACACCAGCTGAATTGACAGAACTGCTCTGCTTGCTGATATTCAGAAATAAAAGTTACCATATAATCAAAGGTGGTTGCCTTTAGAATAATGGGAATGATAAGAAAAGGATTTTCTGCTCTTAAGAAATATTACAGAAAAGTAAACCCAGGGTTTTGTGCAATGATCCTGCTATAATAATACAAGTGTTGCTTCCCCAGACATTAGGAGCAACTGCAACTGTGTCGGTCCGTATTTATGACTTTTTACGGGTTGCTCCTTTCAGTATTTCAGTGAGAATGAAACTCTTTCCCTTTTTAGGCTAACATCTTGTTTCGGTACATTTCCTTTTTTCCTTAACTTTAAGCCACTGACACAGTAGGTGATTGAGCCAACTGAAACAGAGCTGTGTGTGCTCTCTCATGTACTTAGGCAGACGTTTAGTCCTTAGATCTCATGGCTGAACTATGAAACTCATTTTTTTCCTCTGCTAAGAAAAAACCTTTAAGCCTACGTAAAAGAAAAGAA
>VZTI01003755.1:3224500-3357405 GCA_013397865.1 Struthidea cinerea | reverse complement strand
AAAAAGAAAAAGAAAAAGAAAAAGAAAAAGAAAAAGAAAAAGAAAAAGAAAAAGAAAAAGAAAAAGAAAAAGAAAAAGAAAAAGAAAAAGAGGAAAAAAATGGCAGCCAAACAGTACTACTCCAGTTGACTTTATAGGTAGCTGCAATGAACGAGTACCATCTTTTTGTTATTGTCTATGACTGAGCATATCTTTGTGATTTGTAGTTCTGAGAAGGCCATATGTAAAAAAGGGAGTTTCACATATTGCTACCAGTAAACATTATTAGATGCTTGTTATTTATTTTCTTCTCATCTTTATCATGCCAGTGATAAATAAGACTTTCTACAAATCTGAAGTGGACAGCTTTTCACATCAGCACTTAAGACATCCTGTAACAATATTCTTCATGGTGATTATGACGTTTGTCCAAGTAAGAATAAATTAAAGCAATTTATTTAAGGACAAATGCAAATCAAGAATTGCAGCCAATAGAATGATTTAGGAAGTCATGAACTTCTGTCTTTCTATGTTGTGAGTCAAAGACCCATAGAAATCACATTAAAAAATATAAAATTCATACATTTTAAATTTGGAATTTTTGGGTTTCTTTCAGATGTATTTGTGCAAGTTAAAACAGAATCAGTACTGATATCATTGCTTAAACAACCAATAACACCACAGTGTCTTCCTGGTTGTTCTGTATGACTCTATTTGTCTTCCAGCCGGGCTTGTCTTCAAATAATAACAGATGTAAATAAATTAATAAAGACTATTCTCAAGAACAAGGAACTTGGAACATATGTGGTAGAAATTCCAGAAGGAGACTGAATGATGGCACAATTATTGCACGGTAGGAAAAGCAAGGAATGTTTCTCCCTGCCTTCCATCTCCAGGTGTATATTGCTTTGCATATTGGTTTTGGTTAGTTTTCTTTCTCTTGAACTAGGTGAGACTATGACTAATGATCTTAGAAAGTATTATTAGGCCTAACCTGTATAGAATAAAAGCTTTAGTGAGTTGAGTAATATATCCCATTTATAAAATGTGAATGAATCAGACACTTTTTTTTTGCCTGTATTATGTAGAAATTAAACACTTACTCTCAACAAAGATTTAATGGAAGCTGAAATCTGCTCCCTTCGAACTTTTCTGGAAGGATTTTGCTTTCCCTTTTGCCAGACACTGAAGAGAGCCATAAACAGAAGAGAGACCTTGGCTTCTTGTTCCAGCCACTTGTCCTCAGGAGTCCAAAATCAGCATGCTGAACCTTTCAGCTGCTGCTGCAATATGCTACAGAATGTGGGATATTTCCAATACCCTTGTTTATTTCAGAGCACCATCCTGGCTTGAACTTTAACAGCTACAGTATGTGTCTATGTTTTAACTTAGGCCTCCTGCTGAAGTATCAAATTAACCTTAAAAAAATACCATCTTGTTAACACAGCTAAACAATGCTGATTTGTTTCCGTTGTTTACTTCCAAATGCTTATTTTTGTATTTATTTATTCTGTTTGTTCATTTTAAATGCTCAGTAATATGGTGGTGCACAAATTGTCCAAGGTCATAGGCTGGACAAGGGAAAGCCAGGCACATCACTGGTCCCAAAAAACCTCTGTCATTCATTACATTCTGGGAAGGAGGCAAGGCTTAATTCCCATTTTAATTAACTACTAAACAATAGAATTCTGGATAGAAGTTCACAATATGACAGCTGATCGACTGCTTCTAGGGTATATCATTTGTTCCCCATAATACTTTGCTTTTTCAGTACTAATGCAAAAAAAAAAACAAACATGGCAGAAAGTATTCATCAGCTGTTCCTTTCACAGCATAAATAAAAATGAAAGCAGAAATACATGATGAGTTTAAATTAATCTCAGTTTGCAAAGGAGAGTATGTTTCATGACAGGCAAAACTTCATCACTTTTATCCACCTCAGCAATGAGACAATTTGAAATAATATTTCTCGGGTACCTTGAATACCTCTATCCCTTCAATTAATTTGTGAGGAAAGCACAGCTCTAAAAAATTATTTACTGTGCATACAGGAGTGGGGGAGGAGACTTGTCCTGGAGAGACTGATCCAAAGATTTGAAGTGCTCTGAGCCTTGAGGAGCATGATATTCCACTTGGAGAACCAAGGGCCAAGTGGATTACTTCATGGCTGGCAGATTGAAGTGAGTCGGTGAATACAAACATACAGAAATGTATTCATGCGGATATATATATATATCTTCCCATAAACTTGAGATAAGATATACAATATCCCCAAAGGGATATTGTAGAGAGTCATAGACTTGTAAGAAAAGTTCTTATAAAAAAATGTGTGCAATGTAAAGTCATAAAATACAGTAAAGGGTTTTTTCAAAGTCTAGTAAGTCAATGTTTTATTGTGATGGCTCTTTCTAAATGCAAAGAAACGAAGGCCAAACTGAGCTTTATATGACAGGGCCATTTGTAAATATGATGAACTAACTCACTTGAGTTTTTTCTCTCGTAATTTCTGTGGTAACCTGTCTTAACTGATATTCTATGAAATTAATGGAACATTAGGTTGCAGAGTCAGTTCTAGAGGGCCCATCCAATATATTTGACATTGCTTACCTTGTGAAAGTGAATTGAAATCCACAGGAATGAAGCATAATATTGCATATATTTATTTTCTGAGTACCTTGGTTCCTGTTGTGGCTCATTTTTTATTAATTTATTTCATATATGCAAAACAAAACTTCAGCAAGTCAGCTCAGGCAATTGAATTCTTTGGTCTTCTTCATATTTGAAAATGACTGGCTATGTCTAGAATTTTCTACTAATGTCCAAAAAAGTAACAAAATAATTTCAGGCACAAAGCTCTTCATCTTAGTTTTGCATCAGTCAGAACTTTTAGCATCTTAACAGTTCAAAATGTTTTTAAACACACACAAAACTATTCAAAGATTAAGTCACACATACAGAAGGGATTTTTACCCACTGCAAGCTACCATAATATGAAGTTTTACTGTAACCACTGATAAGAGTACCAGAAGATTCTTGCAGAAATAGTCTTAATTTTAGTTTGAGATATGATAAAAATATGCTTGTTCTTTGTTCATTGTTCTAGGTATCTACCACGTAACTGTACAAAATTAAATTTTGTAGCCTATTTGAGAGGAATTTCTTCTGTCCAAGTTTGGAGGTAATGTTTTATGCAGACAGCTAGTCAGCTAGCTTCCACACAGATGTCTACACTGTAGGTATCTATGAATCACTAATGAGTCCTACCTAAAATGTGCATCTTGGACAGGATTCAACTCATTTAACTCTAAACTTCAGAAACTTAGACATCTGTGACTGAGATTGTCACTACCTTTCTTCTCTTTTTAGTTAATGGAGATGAAAAATGAAAAATCTAGAGTTAGAATTTTTTCACCTTAAGATAAATATTTAACGTAGATCAACCCAAGCACTCTCCAGAGGCCTGTAGTGAAGACAGCTTTGCTTCTGTTTTAAACATGGTGTTGTTTCCTTTCCAATCAGAAGGGATAATATTTACTTCTGAACAGTTCAGCAATACTCTTCTAAAAACCCTAATGAAACTTTGGTCAAAACTAAATTGTGTTTCTATTAACATAAAGTAGAAAATCAAACTTTGGCCTTAAACCAGCTGTCAATTGATTTGGAACTTAAAAAAATCAATTAAAATTGTATTTAATTGATCTTTCAAAATATTTCTTTCCTGTAGTTAAGTCTGGGGGTTTGTTTCCTTATTTTTACCTAGAACTGGTAAACACATCACAGAACAATGTTATGGTGACAGGCTAGTCACTTGGAACAGACGGTCTACTGTCTCAGATTATGAAATTCTCTCTATGTTGGGGTCTCTTTGTATTCAGTTACAAATGAACTGTTGCATCTCCTCATGCCTCTTTTACTTCAGCATAGTAAAGTCTGGGGAATACAAGTATATATCTTAAAGCTTAACCCAGAAAACATGTATTAGTAGACTTAGGACTTAGTGTTGAGACTACAGTGTAATTTCAGAGGGGTTATTTGTTCATTTCCATGAACTGTATGGGTGGAATTCAAGCCTTTACAACTCTGACAGGGCTTTGTCATTTAGAAGATCCAGTAGTATTTCCAGCTCTTATTGAAGCAGAAAAAGAACCAGTTATTAGTTCTATATGTGAGCTTTAAGGAATGTATGAGCTGCTACATTAGATGACATCTGAAACCTATTTGCTTCAATGTTTTACCACTGATACTGATCTGCCCTCACTGGTTCAAAAGAAAATGCAAATTCCCCTGCTGTACAGAGTCTTTAACACTGTGCTTTAACACTTAATAATTAGAAGCTGATATCCTTAATTTTAAGTTTTCACACACCATCCAAATTATACATCCTTTAAAAATAAAAAAAAAATTGACCATATGGAACTTTTTATACCAGTCACAATTTTATTAAAATAACTATTTGTAAACTATAGAAAAGCTTGTCTTTGCCTCATTTTTGGTTCAGTGAACCCTCAGCTTCTCTGCTTTCTGAGAAGTTTATTTATTAATTTATTTATTTTTAACCACTGGAAGGTACATTTTGTTACAGAGATCATAGCTCTGGAAATCAAAACTAGAAAATTTGTTTTTGCAGGCTGTTTTTCAAGACATAATGATATACATTTCTAGAGAAGAATACAAAGTATGCTATTGTTTCTTTTACTTCAAAGGTCGACAATTCATCATTTCCTGGAACTCTACCTTGTTTTCCAATCTCTACACTAAAGCAGACTACAGCTGCACAAAAGGAGTTGATATCTCTGTCTATGATGGGGAAAAAGTGTTAGTGGAAATCAGCTTCTCACTTATGAGCTAAACAATTCCCCTCCTCATATTATTCTAATTAATTAAAATTCTGTTACAAAAGACATCATTACTTTGACAGTGCTAGTCCCGTGACAATTTCATCTCAAGTTCAGTCTGTAAAACATCTGGGGTAGTTGTCAAACACATTTCTGCTTTTAGAGAAATATTTCTTAATTCTTTATTTAGTGAATATAACTTTGTACAAGTTAAGATAAGCAGTTTGTTTAATAGCTTTCATAAGGTGGTGGATTATCTGTACCATGGTTCTCATAAGTTGAGACTGGGGACAAAAGCCCAAAGACCAATTGGTTTCTCATTATTTTTAAAATACCTTATCACAACCTTGGTAATTAAATCTGCTTTACTTTAATTCATGGCACTTTTATTCATTAGTAGCTAATTTAGAAACTACCGAAATGTGGAGTTGTGATTACTATTACCCTTGCTGAGGAACTTGACTTTGTTTTTTAGTGAGGGCCTTCTGTCAACTTTTAGCAGAGTTATCGCAAGATCAGAAAGACCACAATAATTTATGTGTCTATCCCCTGAGCAGAAGATGGATCTGAAAATATGTATACGTTCCTTAAAAAATAGTGTCAAAATAGCTGTTTTAAGTGTGACATTCCTTTTTTTCAACTAGCAACTGTTCCTCTCTCTTTGCAACGGAGTTAATTTTGCCTTTATTATGACCATGGGTGCATGACTGTTTCAAAATATTGGGAAAGGGAAATGAGCCAAAATCATTATCTTCACTTGAAGTGTTTAATACCAAATGTAAATATTGGAGGGGCTTGAGTGCCCAAGCCATCCCTCAAGGCTTTTTGCATCTGATTATAAATGTCCCCGCTGCAATGTCAGCTAGTCACCATCATAACTTCAGTCCAGTGTTGTCAAGGAAATAATAACCTACAGTCTTCCATTGCTTATCAGTGTAAGGACAGCGCTTAAATAACACATGGGTTGACTTCCCCTCAAATAATCCTGTATAATTGAAATTGTTAATAGGCAATTAGGAAAATCAGAAATAAAAATAGAATTCAGACTGCTTTAGATGCTAATTCCTCCTGTATATTTCATGCAGCATTAAAACCTTTAGTATCCAGTGAGACACTGTTCATAAAATGAGAAAGCAAGCTGATGGCTACCTTCTAAATACACTTCGAGTGGTCAGTTTTATTCTCTTGTCTAGAAGAATGAAAGAAGCTAAAGCCTTTTCTCACTTCTTTATGGAACAGCAGCACCTGAGGGAGACAGAATTTATTGCAACAATCCACTGCCAGGAATACATTAAGCACAGAGGAATAAAGGATGTATGAGTACGTTCTACATTCAGAGAGAAATGTGGAATACAAAAAAATACAGCATTTTCCAAAATACCATTTCTTAAGATTTACATTCTTTTTCAAATTAAATTCTTGGTGGTCATTACAGGATCTTGCTTTTCTAAACTGAGAAATTTATTTCTTGAATTATTTCCAAAGTTCTGTGAAGCAAGTAATAAACTTTAAAAGAGCTATGGTGTTTGTTCCATACAAACCTAACTTATTACTGTGTGCAATTCTCAGTCCAGAATCTTGTGCACATTGTAAAGAAGTACATATTCTTCAGTGTAGGACAAACATTTGTAATTGAGCTTTTAATCTTCAGGGACTAGGAACTTATGATTTTTAGAACTGAAGCAAGAAGAGAAAGCTATGCCAGACTAGTGTAGTCCATTAATCAACTTCACACTGCATAGTGTGTATCAGAATACAGCTTCTTATCAATAAATCTCATCAAACATAATATTTCACCTAAACCTGGACTACTTCTGCATTAATGTCTTATTTCAGATTTTTTTTTTTTTCATTTAATAGATATTTGAGTAAATTTTGAGCTTAATTTGACTTTGGTTTTTTTTTTATGTGTCCACTTTAGGGTATATATTTTTCAGTAAAATGTGATATATCTTTCCAAATCATCAACTTCATCTTTGAGCATCATGCCTGCAACAGAATTAATCATACCAAGCCAAAAACCAGGTTCCATAGTGCTATTTTCTCATAGCTTTGGCAGACAAGCTATATAACCTAACTTGTGCTCTTCTAGCAACTAGAGCACAGGAGGCTCAGCATGTAAATGGGATTAAACAGGTGTGTTTATATATGTTGCAGATGCAATTAGTCAGTGGAGAGAATTTCTAGAAGACAGTTTATCTGAGATGAGCAAATCTTGTGGGGAGTGGCTGAGGGAGCTGCGGTTGTTCAGCCTGGAGAAAAGGAGGCTAGGGGGAGACGTTATCACTTTTCTACAACTACCTGAAAGGAGGTTGTAATGAGGCGGCGGTCAGTCTCTTCTCCCAGGTAACAAGCAATAGGACAAAGAGGAAATGGCCTCAAATTGGAAATGGCCTCAAATTGCACCAGGGGAAGTTTAGGTTTCATCACCCAGAGGGGTTGTCAAGCACTGGAACAGGCTGCCCAGGGAAGTGGTTGAGTCACTATCACTGGAGGTATTTAAAAGACATGTAGATGTGGCACTTAGGGACAGTTTAGTGGTGGATTTGGCAGTGCTGGGTTAGTTGTTGCACTAGATGGCCTTAAAAGTCTTTTCCAGCCGAAAGGATTCTAGGATTCTATGGCTGTATGACCTTAAGGCATGTCAGAAGAACTGCCCATTAATGTTGCTATTTCTCTTCGCTGCATAAACAAGATGACAAAGATGTCTAGCAGGGCTTAGGGCAATATCCAAATATTTAAGGTAAGCAGATGAGCTTGATAGTCAATAATACCTCTGTCTAGTTCATTTATCAATGCATAAGCACACTTTAATATTTTTATTTTCCTAATGTTTCATTTAACCAGTCAAGTAATAGAAACAATATCATGAAAGAGTAATGAGATCAAGAAAAATGGCTCAGTATCATCATCAGACTTGATGATATAAGAAATGAAGTCATCATACTAAACCAAGAGAATAAGAATTCTTTATAGAAATAATTCAAGACAATAAATGCCAAAGAATCCTGATTTATTTTTGTAAGCAATTTAGAAACAGGGAAAATAATGCCAGCAAGGTTTTTAAATAAAAATTTCCATTTCTTTGATCTGTATCTTGTATATTCATTGCAAGTAGAGTCAGTGTTTTGGACTGCATTTGTCTGAATGTATCACAGAAGGATGAAGTAATGAAACTTAACATTTATTTATTCACTTACTTATCTGAGGAACTTGTCCATACAATGTTAAATTCATTGCTGTGGTAAGCAAGTGCAGTTTTTGTCACATTAATGGAATTCTGCTTGCTTAGACCTACAATTATTTTGTCCCATAAAATAAGTGATCCCGTAATAGCATTTTCAGGTAGACATTATTCTTTTCATATTGCTCTGGAGGAAATGCTGCAGAGGATTAAGGATTCTTTCTAATACCACAAAGGGTATTTGGGCTCAAACTTTGTGTTAAAACATTGTTTCTTTGCTCACAGGCTTGAACTCAAACCACACCTCTGTCTAAAGGAAAAGGTTCCACATTGCCTTGCAAACTTCTCTTTTTATGACATTTTGGGATTGCTGACAGGAAGTTTTCAGGTTATGCTTGACATTTGGAAAAGTAAAATCACATGAGTGATTTGCCTGACTCACACTGTGTCGCTTCTCTTGGCTTTTGAACTGCGCTGGAAAGGACACAATACTCATAATATCTTTCTTTGATCTTTTTCATACCATGTGATATAACACACAGGCAATTTACATTTGCTGTTCTTAAAACGAATGAATTACCATCATGATTTTTTCTTTATCCAAACTTATTTAATTAGAGTTCTAGATTTTGCTTTCAAACCTAGAATGAAGAGAAAGGAAACAGATAGCTTGAACATAGACTGATTATCTCTTCACCAATTTAAAAGTCAAGGTGAAATGGATTTATGCTCATCACACCTAAAAAGTCTAAAAATTCATTAAAATTCCCTTTTCCTAGACAATATAAGGGAAGGCAGCTGGGTATTATAGTGATTTTCAGCAGCATAAAACCATTAAGAGGATTTTAGTGGGTTACAGGGAAGAAAGCAGCTGAATCAATGGTTTGCTACAGTTTTACCAGTTTTTATAGTACTGAAAAGACCATGTCTCAGAAAAGACTGTCTCTGACACAGAGAGAGGTAATAGCTGAATTTGGAAGAAAAATAGCTGGAATGATAGCATGAACTTCACAAATTTTGAAACAGAGGCCTTTGACTTCGAACTTTAATTACAAGGAAACAAAGACAATTCACATACCTATAATCATTGAAATAGCTGTGAAATAACTGTCTTTTTCCTACCAGAAAAAAAAGTTGAAGAATCCTAATAAATATTTTCAGTGCTTTTAATGGATAAGTAAATTGAAGTTGAGCTGCATAGTGTGAGTTGAGGTAGGGTGTATTGGGAAATATAGGCAAGAATTGGAAGAGTAAAACTGCATGAGAGTATGTGTTCTTTATTATTGAGGTGGTGCACTGTATGAATAACAAAAATATGTTCAAGTTTCTGGAAATTAGGTGGAAGACAAGTAAGGAGGCTGCGATAGTCACTGTGACCATTCAAGTGGCTCAGTATTAGTGCATAATTTATGAGTGCAATTGAGCATATGAGCAGACTGAACCTTCTGTCATTAGATCAAATAGGGGCTGCTCTTTTCAGTCAATCAAATTATTTCTTTACTATTTGCCTGTGTTAAAAGGTTTGGTATTGTCAGGGAAAATCCTTTAATATATTGGTAAAGAAACTGTACACTGCGACTGGCACTGAGGGAAAAACAAACAAAAACCCACAACAACCCTGCTCTAAATTTGAGTTACTTACCAGCTGATGTATTCAGAGAGGAGATTCAATGCTTTAATCTATGTGAACCTGTTCAACAAGGCCAAGTGCAAGGTCCTGCACATGAGTCAAGGCAACCCCAAGCACGAGTACGGGCTGGCCAGAGAATGGATTGACAGCAGCCTGGAGGAAGACAACTTGTTTTGGTTGATAAGAAACTCAGCATGACATGACAATGTGAACTCACAGCCCAGAAAGACAACATAAGAAGGATGTGGATCTCTTAAAGGGGGTTCAAAGGAGGCCACAAAAATGATCAGATAATTGAGGCACCTATTCTATGAAGACAGGTTGAGAGAGTTGGTGTTTTTCAGCCTGAAGAAGAGAAGGCTCTGGGAAGACCTGCAAGTACCTGACGGGAGCTGGAGAGGGACTTTTCACAAAGGGCATATAGTGACAGGACAAGGGGGAATGGCTTCAAACTGAAGAGTTTGATTTAGATCAGGTATCAGGAAAACAATTTTACTGTTAGAGAGGTGAGACACTGATACAGGTTGCCCAGAGAAACTGTGGCTTGCCCATCCCTGGAAGTGTTCAAGGCTAGGTTGTATGGGGCTTTGAGCAGCCTGGTCTAGTGGAAGGTGTCCCTGCCCATGGCAGGGGGGTTGGAACTGGACGTTCTTTATGGTCTCTTCCAACCCAGTGTTCTACAATGATTCTGTGTGCTATTTTAGGGGTATTTGCTCTGTATATAATGTGCATTTGTTCATTTGAGTTTATGAAGGAATGTATGAAAAGCCCTTATCCCATGCACAATAGGTTGTTTAGCATATGCTGGTCATACAGAGATTCACTTTCTCATAAATGAATCTGGAATACTTCCCAGAATAGAACCGCCTCTCAAACATGTAACTTTGGCTGACAGTGCTGAACTCCAAGGAGAGAGTGGGATACTGCTTTTCTGTGCAATGCACGTTTGGAATTCTCCATCCTCTCAAGAGATGTTTTGATTGCTGCTTACTGTTCACTTCTGTGGAAGGAAGTAAAAAAAAAAAAAAAAGTGTTCTGAAGTTGTAGGACTGCAGTAGATACTGTGTCAACTTTATGTCTACATATATAATTCTGATACTTTTCTTGGGATGAGACAATTTCATCAATTGTTCAAGCAGTACATGACTAATATATTTACAGAATAATACCTGAGTTAATTGATATTGGAGAAATTAGTTAGATAAAGAGAAAATGAATAGTTTTGGGAATATGGGTCACATCTTCCATCTAGACTCTCCACTTTTATCCTTGTTCATTTAGCAGATTAAAACTACTTTAAAAAACACCACAATAAATATATTAGATTTGCACCCTTCAGATTAATGAATAAAGAGCACTATTATTAGACCTATTTCATTCCTGAGTACACCTTTCAATTTTTGAGATTTTGCATTTTCTTTATATTTCATAGCATGAAAAAAATTAAAACATGAGAAGTCCCTGCAATTTCCTCTACAAACATTACTATTTAGTTTTTTGAATACTAGGGAACAATGGATTTTCAGTGAGTGAGCAAAAAGTCTGAATAGTTTAATATTTAATTTCTTAAATTTCATGTTACCTGATGCTCTTGTCAGGCTCACATAACAGAGAATTTCAGAAATGAAATCTTTCTATGGAGGAACTACTGACATTTTCTCCTAAGATCTTTCCTGTTGAGACAGGAAGGATGGCATTTAACTCAAGATTGCTGATGTCTGAATGACGTTCTTAAAGTGCAGATGGCTATTTTACTTACAGATTCTGTTCAGGCATCTAAGTTGCTAGTGCATTTGAGTCGACACAGGTTATGGAGTCGAAGAGAGCTACTCACCTGTCCCTGGTAGAAGACACCAGTGTTTTGTGCTGAACAGTTTCCTCGAATCCATTTACTTTATCAAGCTCTATTTAGACACTTTAATGTACCATGGTTGTCTTAGATGCTTTTAGGTATTCTACTTGACCATCAGCTGGTGTTCTAAATGTTTTGACTATTGTGTATATTCACTGAGGTGTTTCCAAAGGCTTGCAGATATCCTGAATAACTAGCCTTTGATGAAAGGTAATGTGAAAATGGAAAGGTACTAGTTGACTTATCAGACTTGAAAAAACTCCTCAAACCTTTGGGTAGTAGTTTATAATTAGTTTCACTTTTTCCCCTTTAGATACAGAAGAAAATGCTCCAAAATATCTTGTGACACTGGAAGTTCTTTTGAAGAAACAAACCAGAGTGAGCAGCAAAGTCACATTTCCCAGTACTTTATTTCCACGTGGATGTGTACATGTAAATAATTGCCAATAGTTTACTGTTAAAACATAAAAGTTAACATTGTCAATGTTTGTTAATATCAACTAATTTTGTTAAATTCAAGCCAAAATCATTCTGGTGGCATGGTGGTAGACCCATGTATATCAGCCAAAGTTTTAGACACTAAGTTTGGGGAAGCATCTTTGTCTAGATCCTGTTTAGATACATGAGGATGGAAATTGGGTTAGTTTGCACCACTAAGTAAAACAAGAGAACTGTGTTGGCTTCGGGCAAGCGCTGAGAACAGGAGTTTTGCCCTGAGGATATGCACTAATTTAAGCTTGCCTTCTCTGGTCAGTGGTTCACTCCCTTTCAAAAGAGTACACCCCAGAGTACAAAAAGCTTCTCAAGAAATAAACTTTTTCAGATTAAGGTCATCCTTCACCCCTGCAGATGTGAAACTGGAAATACTAACACTATAAGAGGGAATGAATAGCTATCAAACTGATAGATTAAGAACCAGAGAATCTCTAAGCAAAAGAATATCCAGAACAAATTATAGCTTGAAAGTCAGAATCCGTAGTGATACATTTGGTAGTTGTAGCATCATATTTATATGGAAAAGAGGTGATGAATGTGACAAGTACCTAAAACTGCTGTTTTGAGCATTTATCAGACAATTCATAAGGGCATTTAAGACTATAAATGCCCACTTATAGACTAGGTCACAGTTATGCACAACAGATGTCATGCACCGGTATATGATGGATGGCAAGTTCAGGTCCTGAATTTCTGGGGACAGATAAAATAGAAGATCATTGTAAAAAGAGATATGACAACTGACTTTGTTCAAATTCAAATTAACTTAGTTTACAGTCTACATTTTCTTTAAGGCATATAACCTCTTCCAGTTTTCTTCTTGGGTGGACTTCATTGCATGCAATTTAAGCCATCCAAGCATTAGACATCCTACCTGAGTTAAAATCCAGGAATACTACTGAACTGCCTTCACATGGGGGCCTGGTGTCATTTGTGATATCCTTGGAGGCTTTGGTGTCTTACAAGGGTATACTGTGCCAGCTCCCTGACGGTGTACTGAATATCATGTAGTATCTTGAATGATCTTAGACAACTGTGAACAAACAGCTGAATTTGGGCCTGAATTTCTCATACACTACTGAACATAAAATTAATAGGTCAAGAGGGAGAGCCACATGCAGAAGCCCTGTCTTCTATCACAGTACAGGATGAATTATCTTCTGAAGGTACATTTTTTCCCTCTCATAACATTAAAAGCATCTAGACCGACAATTTAGGCTAGATGAGAAACTTTGAGAAAACAAAATTAGGTGAGAGGATTTCCACAGCAATTGTGAAATGTTGTTGACTGTATACAGAAGATCCACATTGCTGAAGTTAAACTCATGAAAACTCGAAGTTCAGGCTTTACTCTTGTTGGCCAATAGTAACAGTTCTCCACTGGAATGTTGTGGTGTTCTGTTCACACTGTGATCTCTTCTCAGTGTATTTGCTCACACTGTTATTTGCCACACCTCAGGGATGCCTAAACTGGCTTGTGAATAAAAAAAATTAGAGAGCTTTTCCTTAATTGAAGTGATGAAAAAATTACATTAAAGCCTAAAGGTTTTTAAAAAAGATAGCATATGCTTAAATACAAAGTATGTTTGAAAAAAATCCATGTGACATGAATATTCAGTAGTTTATAAAGATATTTGTATTTATTATTATTGATGCTTAAAGTATATTTCTCTAATTATCCTTGTTCTGAAGTAGCATTCTAATTATTCTTCTAATATTATAGGATTAACATACTAAAAATAATTTTGGAAGTACAAATATGAGTATTTCTTGCAATTATTTCCTACCCTTTAGTACTTCTCCTCTGTTTAACATTAGCCTCAGAACACCTCCAAAACATCTTATTTCACTTTTTTTCCCTAAATTTTATTATTTATAATTTTTGTAATAGATATGATGATGTGATCTAGTGGTTTTTTAGTTCACACTTTGAACCTGTATTAAGATTGCATAGTATGCTACTGCGGAGAAATCATAAACTAAGAATAAGAAGTATAATGCATAGTAAAACAAATTCAACAGAAAAACTGTCTGAGGTTTTTGATGACATAAAGTTTGCCTATGTTGTCATTGCCCTTATGCTTGATTTTCACCTTGCTTATTTTCATCGAATCAGCCACAATCAAAAAGTTCCATTACTTTTAACAGCATTTATGATTTAAACAACGGTATTGGGGTGAAGAATCTGTTTTTCTTTTGGTCAAAGGGCTTGCTATTAAAAAAGGTAATAATGTAAAGGATTATCACAGCCCTGTTACACTTGGATCTGTAGCCCTGTTATACTTGCAAATCTGTTTGTTCCCAACAGCTGAAATTTTTAGTTCTTTTCTTGATCCTTTCTCACCTAATGGCAGAAGTTTCCAGGGGCTGTAATAGATGAAGATTTTAATTATTATTTATTTTGACAAAGGGATATGAGATTTGACCTTTGTTAGCAAAATAACAATTTAAAAGTGAAGTGAACAAAGGATATGGCAAAGATGTAGTCCTCATTGATTCATGCCAACAGCAACAGTGAAACAGGCCATCATCTGCCTTCTATACCTTAATACAACTACATTCAAACTGGGATTCTTCTTATTTATTTATGAGGATACACTGTAATGTGTAACCATCTGGTATTTCAAATCCAGCTTTGCCTGATTATTTTCTGGTGTCTATGTCTCTGGATGGTACACTGAATTATAGGAGATCTGAAGTATGGAGATTTAACAACTCTCTAATTAAAGCTGCAGCATTTGTGCAACAGATGAAGACTATTTCAGAATAAATTAATATCAATAAAAACCAAGAAACTAGCCTGGGTGTTTTGTGGGAAGCTGCCAAAGCAGTCATGAGGGGTAGAATAATTTGCTTAGCTGCAGCGGCAATACAAAAAGTATATCTTGAGTACCAGTGTAAATTAGAAAAGAAAGTTAATGAGATGAAAAAAGCAACATAAATAGCAGGTACCCTAGGACCCTCCAACTTTTGATTAAACAGAGGGAAAGTAAATGCTTTGTGGTGAATAACACAGACAATGTGTTAAAGCTTAATGAACAAATGTACTCTGAAAAGGGGAATAAATCCAACAAATTATTTACATATGATTGGAATATGAAGAGAAAGCTTTTTTTTGTTTGTTTGAGAATGAAAAGGCACTGCAACAGATCATAATCCAAGAACTGTAATAAGATTTCTTGCACGTTCTTTATAAAACAGATTTATTCTAGCTAAATATAGGTCATGCGGAGATATTCTCATTATCCGAAATTCAATTGACATGGATAAAGGAAAGAAGTCAGATGAAGTTGTTTCTTCTGGGATCAGAAGTTAACAACAAGCCAGTGAAGATTCTTCTCTCAAAAAAACCCCAACAGACCAGATAGAATCAGTGTTATTAAAAGAAGTTGTCTTTGTTTTTGTTTGTATGACTGAAAACCTTTTATTTATCTGGTTTCCTTCTCTCTACAGAAATGGAAGCATTATAATCTGCGGTGGAAAAAAAAATCTGTATGATAGATCATATATTGTTTAACATTGGCCTTGGTATAAGAAAATTTTCACTTATTGAGACAATAGCCATTTTCCTTATTATGTAAACTTTCATTCAACAAAAGATAAGTAACTCACTCAACACAGATGTTGGGGCTTGTTGCTGTTAAATTTGATGTTACAGCAACATAATTAAAGAGGGATGTGAACATTAGTAGACTGTAATGTGGTGGTTTCTAGCATCCTTTACTCAATACCATAATTGAACTGTGTTTTAGTTTGTGACAGAATGAGGATTCGCAGAAAAAGAGCATGAAGGAAAACAAAGAAAAAAAGACAAGAAAATGGTGTGCATCATGCATGAAGCTATTACAACTACAGGGAAAACCAAATTAAAAGGTTAGATCAAAGTAAATTTTAAGGAAGAAAGTTCTATAGTATGATTTTCATAGATTAAAGTTTTTCACAGAAGTCAAAGGCTTTGAGGGACTTTCAGAGTTTTAAGATCTGCTGTTCCTAAGGGACTGGCTCCAAAGTTAAAGCTACACTTTTAGAACTTGTCCCTGTAGATTTAAATTGTTTCCTTTTCAATTGTTTGAAAACCTGCACTTGGTTTATGGTTCTTGTAGACAGTATTTTCTCAAGCACAAAGCCTCACTGACACAATTTCTTTCACTTTCCTGAGTCCATCAGAGTGTATGGCAGAGAATCTAGACTTAGGGCATAGCAGATGTAAGGCTGCACAAGGGTTACCTGCCTCCACAGATATTGTGTCTTATCCAGATGATGTGTAGGAGCTGCACACATGAAGTGAGTGGTTCATAAGAGACTGCTGAATTAAACCTGGCAGCTGGCTTCACTTTAGTTGTCAGTGATCCAGCTCTTGCAGATTCAATTAGCGGTTTTGGTTCAATTAACCAGAACTTTCATGTGAATCTCTCATGTTCTTGGAGCAGAACCTTATTGCCTTCCCAAGCAGTTCTTCACAAGCATGTGAAAGTCATGTCTGGCAGCAAAACTAAATGATCTGACAGGGCAAACAGGACTTTAGTTATTCCAAAGGGGAAATCAGAAGCGTAGTTGAGAGAGTTCAGGGTCCACGCACAATGTGTGTAGGCTTATCTGAGCTCAGTGCTGGCAAACAGGATATCTGACATCTAGGGTCAGATGTAAATAGCAGAGCAACATCACTTACCTAATTGTTTTTGGGTCATACTGAGCCAAGTTCCCATCTGGAGAGAGAAGCAAACAAAGGGCTTGTTTAATCATGCAGCTAAATGTTACTTACACAGGCAAGCCCAGTACTGAAATACCGATAGCAGTAACCTTATTAACCACTGAAATTGCTGTGAATAGAATAAACTGTATCGATTATTAACGTTCACAGGAGTTGGTGACCTTTGTTCCATAGAAGAGACCTCCGGGAAAGGAGTATTAAATGGTAATTATTGGTCTGACACATCCAGAAATAGTATCTTGTCTTCCCCAACTGAAACACTTCATAGCAACAGTGACTGAAACATAAATCACTAGGACCAGTTCTCACCCTCAGCTTCCCTCCTGACCTATTTCTCTCAGAAACTGCACCACTGAGAGACCTTAGGTAGATGTATGACTCAGACTACATCATACTTGCTACAAGAGGGATATTGTTTTGGGCATCTAACCTCAAACTGAATGAAAGAAAAAATACAATCTTCAGGCTATTCCAGCCTTCAGATACAGTCAGGATACATATCCCCCAAAGGATAGGAACATAATAAAATTTGTTCTCTTTTAAAAATTTAGTATAAACTTCACATTTTAGAAGTTATTTCATTCTGTTGTTAAGGCTGAGCTAACTTTTCTTCTTAAAGAAGGGACTCAGATATTTTGCTGTGTATGAAGATGGAACTGTAATTTACCTTTTTACAGCTGTATATCAAAACATTACTTCTCACTTTTTATTTAACTGGGCCACAATTTCTGAAAAGTGCTGGGCATCAAAACTGAAGATCATGGGTATCTTAAAGAACAACTCTATTCTATCGATATGGTAAAATTGGATTTGAAGAAAGTGGGAAAACAGATACCAACTGCATAAATGCAAGTCAAAGCACATAACCACAAAACAAGTTGCTAGAGATTGTCATATACATTTTAGTGCATGAAACACCTGACTTTCCCAGGTCATATATATTTTTGTGCAAGGTATACTTGAGCTTCCCAGTACATATAGTCATTAGATTTGATAAATATTATAGGATCTCTGTCCTGGAAATTAAGAGAGCAGTGGATGATCATTATGTGAGTAAAAACATTACGAAAACTTTACCTGCTAACAAGTTGGGAGATGCCAGAAATGTTTAGGTGGCATTCATATGTTCAAGTTATTTCATATCACCAAGCTTTCATAGAGGCATCTTCCTAAAGACCAAGTATTTTTAACTGTCAAGATGTGTTGACAGGCGTAACTTTATCACCTTAACTTGTAGATAACTCTGTGAACACTACTGAAATGAATTACTGAATTCCACTACATACAGCTTATTTGAATTTTCAGTTTACACTGGTTTCATTCAATGAGACCTAAACCAAGTTTTTAAAACATCAGACTATGTTTAATTGCTCTTCTACTGATCAGAGGCACATGCTTGGGCATTTGTGTAAAACTCCCGTGCTAACTCTGGTTGAAGGCATGTCCTATACTTGCCTTTCTCAGTTCCTCATTTCGGCATACTTCAATGACAGCATTTACTTTAGCTTTTTCCCATGTTTAACCTAACATAATTGGCACATTGTATTACAGACTGGTTTTGTAGATCTGAAAAACTTTTGAGGGAAGTAAAGATAATCTTTCATTGTAACTTAATGTTAGATAATTTTATAATTAATTTTATATTGTGTAAAAAAAAAAAATTCTACTTGATAGACAAGATGAGATGTATTTGCTGTTTTTAATGTCAACCTGGTCAGAATTGACCTTGAATTGATGACTTCAAATTTTCATTGACTTAAAAAATGGTTCATTGATCTGAAAAAAAAAAAGTAAGTTTAAAAAGAGTTTATGCTAACAAAATTTTGATTTACTGTATCTTAATATAATCTTAAATAGTCACTGATTCCTCTCAAGGATTTAGTAAATAGCATCCACATAAAATTATCTATTAAGCTAGTAAAACAGTACCTGGATAAGTCTCTCACCCCCTTATAAACAACTGAGTTACAGCAATTATTTAAAAATACCAAGTGAGGATCTAATCCAGCTTTTGCACAGACCCTTGACTTGGAAGACAGGGATAGGGAGCAGAATGAAGCCCTCATAATCTCAGGCGAAATGGTCAGCAACCTGCTCTACCACTTAGACACACACAAGTCTATGGGACTGGATGGATCCACAACAAAGGGACTGAGGGAGCTGGTGGCAATGCTCTTTTTATTATTTGCCAGCAGTCCTGGCTAAGCAGGGACTTAAAGTCTGACTGAAAGTGACTGAAAGTTAGCAAATGCAGTGACCACCTGCAAGAAGGACTGCAAGTAGGTTCTGGGGATTTACGGGTCTACCAGTCTGACCCTGGTGCCAAGGAAGGTCATGATCATCTTCTATGACAATGTGGACTGCTTAGATGTTGCTTTTTTTCCCTAGACTTTGGTAAAGCCTTTGGCACTGTTTCCCATGGTGCTCTCGCAGAGAAGCTGGCGCTTCATTGTGGGTGAGGGTTTCTCACCTGCTTCCAGTAGAGCATCCTCCGGATACCTTCAGAGGCCGCCTCCCCCAACACCATTGAGTGCTTTGAGGTGGATGGAGGGATCAGAAGCAGATCAGTCCTCTTACTTTGAGGACTCTATGGTGTAGAGTCCCCGCCCAATCTCCTCCCACTCCTCTGTCTGTTAAAGTTAATCCCGCCTCTTTGCACATGCCCAGTTCTCCCTTTCTAGAATGTTCCCCAGTTAAAGTGCCCATCATGTTGGCTCCTCCCTAACTCCTCCCAAGTTAACACCCCAGTTGTACCCCATTGGTTTTTGTACCCTTCCTCCTCCCCTTTACCATTACCCTATTGGTCCAAGTTGTAAACCCCGCCCTCAAATTTTCCCCTTAAAAACCCCTCACACCCCTAAAGCCTTTGTAGTTCTGGAGTTCTCCCCCTCTCTTGCCACGCTGCTAATAAACGTAGCTGTTGGTTAAGAGACAGAGCTCCCCTTCTCTTCTCTCTTTGCCTCCGGGATCGCATCGCCATACCATCGCGCACCATCGGCAGCCAGAGTGACCCGGACGACGGGCCTCGGGAGGTTGATTACCCAACCTCACCCCGCTGCCAGCGATAGCCGCACGAAGCGGTCGACGGCGCTCTGCCGAGAGCAGCACACTGAGCGGCAGTGTCCACCTGACTGTGTCGCCGAGCCCTGCCGGGATCCGGTTAGACGCAGCCTTCGCGGCCGCTGACCAAGGGACCGCGGCGACACTTCATGGCTTTGGTGGGTATTCTTTTCACTCAGTAAAAAACTGTCTGAATGGCCAAGCCCAAAGTGTGGCGGTGAATGAAGTTAAACCCTGTGGTCACAGATGATGTTCCCCAGGGCTCAGTATTGCAGCCAGTTTTGTTTAGTAACTTAATCAATGATCTGGATGAGGGTATTGAGTACTCTCAGTCAATTTGCAGATGACACCAAACTGGGAGGGTNATGAACGTAAGAGTTGTTTTAGTAGCTGCGAGTGTAAGTTTAGAACACCAAATTAGGAGTGAAAAAGAAGCGACTAAAGAGCTCCCTTAAAAAATATGCTTTTGTATAATTCATTATGCATATGTATGTATCACAGACATGTTCATAAGTAAAAAAAAAACGGCAAAAATTNTTGATCTGCTGGAGGGTAGAAAGGGTCTACAGAGGGATCTGGATCAATAAACTGAGGCCAGTTGGGTAAGGTTCAACTTGTGATGTTTAGCCTGGAGAAAAGGAGGCTGAGGGAAGACCTTATTGCTCTCTACAGCTACCTGAAAGGAGTCATAAAATCATAGAATCAGAGAACCACAGAATCATAGAATATGCTGAGTTGGAAGGGACCCTTGAGGATCATCAAGTCCAAATCCCAGCTGTGCACAGAACACCTCAAGCATCACACCCCGTGCCCTGGAGCATCGTCCAAATGCTTCTTTGAACTCTGACAGGCTTGGTGCTATGACAACTTCCCTGGGGATCCTGTTACAGTGTAGATTCTAGTAGATATTTTGAACTCTTGGACTTTGTACAATAGTTTTGACTTATGAGATCAGAAGGCATAATGAAATCTTCGTGAAGTCAAGGGCAGTTTTACTGTTTACTTCACTGAAAACAACAGTTTGATCCAAACTGCAAATGTTCTCTAAAATGGAACAAGGTTTTATGCCAGTAGAATCCATCCAGTCCCACCAGTATTTAGTAACTAGTTAAGATTTTAGACTAAACAAGATTCAGTGTGGACTTCCCTGACTTGATACATTCCTTGTTGTGATCAGAATCATGCTCTCTTTGCATACTTTGTCTGACAAAGCCTGGCAGAATGCTTCACAACAATGAGAAGCCTGGCTCAGAAATTTACAGTAATATGTTCCTGGAAGAGGGAAAAATGCTTTTAACAGGACCCTTTTTTTTTCTTTTTTTTCCATGTAAGGTGATGATATCTTTGTTTGTTTCTGGATTTTGCTTTAGAGGAATGGGTATTAGCTGTCTGAGCCCTAAAATTCATACTGTGTATTTCATTACTGCAGCAGGGACTCCTGTGAGGTACCATACCTGCTTGGAGTAAAATGCATGAATAAATCTCCCAATATTCTCTGCATTACAGGAAGACTCCGCCTATAGCTCTGCCTGGAAGGCTTCAGCATAGCCTCCATTCTACAGAGGATAACTGTGCTGAACAAGGGCAAAGAGGTGGAATTAATGGCTGGAACACTGTGATACTGATGTAAGAGTTAAGAGGCAGGCCATGGGGCTGACTCTTAAGAAATGAGAAGAAACAAATAATGAAAAAACAAAGGAACAGATTGCTAATAGGCATCGAAAGAAATTATCATAAAATACACAAAAGCAAGAGGCAGATCTTTACTTCAAATATGTATCAAAATTACTGTAAAGTAAATTTTCCTGCTTAATTCACACATGTACTGTTGCATGTTCCGTATGGTATAACTGTCAAGTTCAGTGTATATAGCTGTACATAAATTTAGAAGTCCCTGGCCTTCTGCACTTGTTTTATTTCTAACATTGAAAGGTCTGATTCATCACTCTATTATTCAAACTTTAAGTGTAGTGCACTTTGACTGGAGGGAAAGTGGAACAGTCTGGTTTAAAGCAGGTTCCTTTCTACCTTCAATATGATGAAAATGGTTAAAAATAGGTTTTGTCCAGTTCAACTCTAATGCACTCCCTTTCTCTGTGCAGACCTGTGCACTCTCAACTTCTGTCAGCCTAAGCTTGCTCTTGTCTTTCTGGAATCAGATTCCATGTCACCAAAGAGTCAAATCCCAGTAACAGTTAGAAATTAAAAAGTAAAAACAAAACAGAACTGAAGAAGAAAGAAAAATGTATCTACAACAGTGAGGTGCCATGGAAATCATTCTGCTTCTAAGGAGATAATTTGAAAGTTCAAGACAGCTGTGATTCTTTCTGCCTACCATAACTCTTTTTTCTTGTCAGTCCACTCTTGTACAGTAGAAATTTCTTTCTACAGCCAATGCACTGTGACACATTTTCCTTGATGCTTAGAAAGAGCTTTTAATCCATATTGTAAGATATGTGTGGTGCTATGAAAAATCATGTACTTTTACATTGAAATTCCCTCTATATTAGAGATTAAGATGACATTAAGATATAATATTTAAAAATGTAATTAGGGGTAAAAATTATGAACGTGCATAGTTTTATTATCTATTTCCTCTAAGATATCAATTTAAGCCATTTTAATTCTTCCCTGAATATATTAAAGATGCAAATAATATTCTTACTCTCACGTTGACATGTGTTGCTCCCATACAAAATCTAACTTCAGTAAAAAGTACCTATGCAGGTAAGGTTGAATGCCTTCTCTGAAAAAAGTTATTGGTCCCTTATACATCTGATATTGCTATAATATAAAACTTGTGGTATTTGTAGAAAATAAGTATTTCTGAAGGCATTAAAAAAAAAAGAAGCAGCACTGTAAATTCATAAAAACATAATTATACAATAGAACTACTGTAGATTTATATCAGTGACCGTGGTTACAATTTATCCTTATTTCATAGCTAACTTACCTAACTCTACTCTACTATACTTTCATGTAGCCTTTTCTGAAAAATCTATAATATCAGAATCCCAACTCTTGCTTAAGAGAAACTGAGATCATAAGTCAGATTTTAAAGTGTAAGTAAATGCCTAAAATAATAGTGACTCCCCAATAGCATTTTCAAAAGCCCTTAATCTCCATTGAAACTAATCAGCATTGAAAATTAATCTGGAAGCAGGACTATAGTCATGTGCCATGAGATTACAGAGTGATATTTATTTTCCCTCTCTCTAAACCTGTGACCTTTTAATTACTCTGTGAAACGCAGAACAGGTGAAAAAGGAAACATTTAAAAAGATCTGTACCCTGTTTTATTTGTTTGCTGCCTACAACATAAGGTAACAGAATCAAATTTAAAAACTTTGTAGAAGAAAGCAATAAAATCACAGGACATAAAGGACAACTGATTAGAAGGAACCCAGCTGCTGAGATTGGAAAAAAGAGCTGTCTTTTTGGTGAGGAAAAAGATCAGTACTCCCATTCCCGTGATGTTTATGAATTTTACCCTAAACAGTAATTGGATAAAACAGAGACAGTTACTGTGGAAGCAGCAAGACATATTTTTAAACAAAAATTACAATTTTTTTTTTCTACAAGTGATGATGATATGGTCTTTTTTTTTTTTTTTTTTTTTTTTTTTTTTTTAATAGAAACACCTACCTGCAAACCTGAGATGTAGGCCCATAGCTTCAGGGAAGGAGCAGTTCACTGGATGTTTTCCATAGGCAGTGTGCTTTGACTATTGCACTTTTCACAATTGCATCCTATCTCTCATGTCAGGTATCTTCAGGTGAACATTCATGTGTTCAGCTTAATGCTGCAAACTTCACAACCGAAATTAAACTCACACTTTTTTGATGATGAGCTGTTTAGTGTCATCAAAACTAATCATCCTTGAGATAGAGGCAAAACCATGATTCAAAATTAACCTACATCACCATCAGGAATCTTATTTGACATTAGCCTACATAGATTTTGTCATATTACTTAAATTCTTGATATTTTAAGAACAGTAGTAGCAAAAAATATACAACCTGTGATGAATACAGGACTTTCAAGAAGTTGATTCAAGGCATGTCACCTCAAATCTGCTGGAAAGACATTAAGCTGAAAATGTTTTATACCTGTGCGATATACTGTGCCAGTACAATATGGTTCTATGTCACATTCACAGTGAATCTGTTGCTTCAAGGACAAGTGAAACTGACTATGTGCTACTTGCTGAAGAGTTCCTCAGTACGTCATTGTGCCATTTTGCAGGATTTTGGAATATCCAAGAAACAGCATGATACATCATCGGTCAGTGCGGCAGGGCAGTGGATTAGAGCAATACCTACAAAAGTGTGGAAGTGGCAGCTGAGTCAGTGTATTGCACTAAAATGCTTTAGTACTTTAATACACAGATTCTGAGGAAAGGTAGTCTTTCAGATGAGATCCACTTCATAGCTTTATGCCTGTCTTTGTTTTCAGCATGCCTTCTTATGGTCAGAGCAGTACTAGTGACGAAAGCAAAAGACACTTCTTTGAAATAAAAAACTCATCTGTTTATAGTGGTACAGAACCCTATATCTATTCATATGCAGGGAGTTCTGGATTAAATAGGTGCTTATAATAATCATTAACATAATGCCTACATAATACCTGCATAAATATTAACATAACCTATATAGGCATCCTTGTTTTGATGGAGAATTCACTTCACCTTCTTCTGTCCATTGAAGAAATAATTCAATTCCTGTTTATATGCTCAAAGAAGTCAAAAATTTCAAGTCATATGTGTGGAGATCACAGAAAAAAAATCATAACAAAATAATACATAACAATATTAAGAGACAAAACAAACCAAGAAAAAACCCGAACTTCAAGCAGAATAAGAAAAGCAGAATTTGGACAAAGAATGAAAAAGACAAGCTTTGGTAAGATTAAAAGAAGAAAATGACAAAAAACATCTGACAGCAAAAGAGAAGGAAAATGTAAAACAATAAAACTGGATGACACCTGTGTCATGTTTTCTTTTTTCCCTTGAGGACAAGACCAGTGGTCATGCAAGCAACTATGGGAAGAGAATGGTTATAGGAAACTAACTGAGAGCTCTGATAACAAATTAATGTGGTGCTAGAATGGCTAGTTCTTTGAAGATGTGGGCCCACTTTCACGCTTCTGCACAGATAAATACAGATAAAAGTCAAATCTGATTATATTTAAGGAATGTGAGATAAAGGTTTAACATGATCAAAATGTTCCAGTTGTATCCTGGGCTGTATCAAAAGGAGTGGGGCCAGTATGTCAAGCACGGTGATTCTACACCTCTATTCCACTCTTGTGAGACCCCTGCACCAGGAGTGCTGCATCCAGCTCTGGGGTTTCCAACATGAGAAGGATGTAGACCTGACAGAGTGAGTCCAGAGGAGGCCACAAAGATGCTCAGAGGGCTGGAGCACTTCTCCTGTGAAGACAGGCTGAAAGAGTTTGGAGACCTTATAGCAGCCTTCCCATACCTAAAGAGGGCTTCAAGAGAGCTGAAGAGGGACTTTTCACAAGGGCATGTAGTAATAGTACAATGTATAAGAGCTTTAAACTGAAAGAGGGTAGGTTTATATCAGGAAATTTTTTTCCTGTGAGGATGGTGAGGCAGTGGAACAAGTTGCCCAGAGAAGTTGTGGATGCCTGTGGTGGTTTGACCTTGGCTGGTTGACAGACGCCCACCAAAGCTGCCCCATCATTTCCATCCTTAACCGGACAGAGAAGAGAAAATATAACAAAAGGCTCATGATTTGAGACAAGGACAGGGAGATATCACTCACCAATTACTGTCACAAGCAAAACAAACCTGACTTGGAGAAGTTAATTGAATTTATTACCAATCAAAATTAGAGTAGGATAATGAGAAGTAAAAAAAAAAAAAAAAGAAATCTCAGAAACACCTTCACACCACCTCTCCCTTCTTCCAGGGCTTAACATCATTCCTGATTCTCTACCTCAACCCCTGTGGCACAGGGAGATGGGGAATAGAGTTTAGGGTCAGTTCATCACATGTTGCTTTCTGCTGCTTCCCCTTTCTCCCCAAGCTGAGTCATCCTTCCCTAGATCCAGTGTGGGGTTTCTCCCACAAGAGACAATCATTCATGAACTGCTCCAGTGTGGGTCCTTTTCACAGGATGCAATCCTTCAAGAACAGGTGCTCCAATATGGTGTCTCACAGGGTTATAAGTTCTACCAGCAAAACTGCTCCAACTGCTCTCCCCATGGTTCTGCAGGTCCTTTAGGGACACTGCTCCAGCATGGACTTCCCATGGGGTCACAGCTTTCTTTTGAGCATCCACCTGCTACAGCATGCTACACTTTTGGGTCTCCTACATGGTCTCAGTGTGGTTCTCTGGTCCCACATGCACCTCCACATTCTGCATGGCACCTTCTGTCTCACCATAGTCTGCACCACAGACTGCAGGGGAATCTCAGCTCCAGCACCTGGAGCATGTTCTCTCTCTCCTACTTCATTCTGCTTGGTGTTTGCAAAGTTTTTTCTTTCACATATCCTCACTCCCTTCCTCCCTGCTGCAATTACTTCTGCCCAATAACTTTTTTCATTCTTAAATATGTAATCACAGAGGCATTGCTACATCTCTGATTGTCTTGGCCTTGGCCAGTGGTGGGTCTGTCTTGGAGCCGGCTGGCATTGGCTCTGCCAGACATGGGAGAAGCTTCTGGCAGACTATCACAGAAGTAACCCCTGTATCATCCCCCTGCTACCAAAATCTTGCCATGCAAACCCAAGACAATGACCCACTCCTGGGAGTATTCAAGACAGGCTGGATGGGGCTTTGAGCAACATGGTCAAGTGGATGGTCTTCCCTGCCCATGGCAGGTGAGTTGGAACTAGATGATCTTTCAGGTCCCTTTCACCCCAAACCGTTCCATGATTCTCTGATCCTCAGTGAATTCTATAGAAAAAAAATAGAAGGAGGGAGAGATGGAGGGAGATAGGAAGAAGGTTGATGCAGGGCAGGAGAAAGTTTCACAGACAGGATATTCAGAAATTGATTAAAAATTTGAAAGAATTCAGATAATGAAAACTGTTCAATATTTCTAAAAAACAATAATTTTGTCCTTTCAACATTATTAGTTCCACTTCTGTCTTTCATTATGCCTCTAATGTCTTCTCAAAGCCTTCATTTTAGGTAATTAAGGATTTATAGGTGAGGTCTCTGCACTGCAATAAGTATTGTCTTGGAATGTGATATATGTATATATTTAGCTGCAGATTAGGACTGAGTGGCTATTAAATTCTGAAGCCACCGAACTGACATTCCACCCTTATCTTTCTGCATGAGAGCTATAAACAGTGTGGATTGTGAAAGGAGAAAAAAAATCCAGGTTTAGAACCAAAACTGTACTTTTACTACTTCACATCAAAGAAATTTAGAAAGTTGCTTTGCTATGAAATTGCCATAACTTTCTCATCTAAATGCTATAATTTCATTATGCAGGTCTTTAGTGTACCTAAACTTAAGTATACTGGCTCCTTGTGCACAGCTATTCAGGTAAATGATGATGCAGCTATTTGTACTGATACTTAGAGTGAAAATCATCTCACCTAACTTGAGTTGTCTATAATATGGAAGTCTACATCTGAGACACACTCCCTAAAATCTCTTTATAGTTCCTCCAAGTGAAGCAAAGAGGCATTTTTAGGAAGCAATTTGTTCGTTCTATTTTAAGGTGAGATTAATTGTTCCCTACAGTTGGTTCTTTCTCTCTCTCTAGGAGCATAAAGGAATATATTAAGAATGCTTGGGGAAATTAGTTTTGGCATAGATATTCAGAAGGAGATGTCGACATTTAGACAGAGGAAGCCTGCCTTCAGATTCTGCATAGACAAACACAACAGAAAAGGCTGTGATAGCTCCAATTCTGTCTTTGCTTTGCAAGTAGAAGTGCCATATTTGAAGGAAGGCTTTAGCTAACAAAGCACTGCAAACACATTAATGAAGACTGCTGTGTGTATATGCGTTTTTAAAGGTAAGCAAACATTAATGACTCGGGTTTCTAAAGAAGCATTAATTGCTAAAATGTTCTTTAGTATGAAATTGTTTTATCAAGTGATTTTTCTTCCTGATTTCCCAATTATGTTTTCCCCTTCTTGACACAATTTGAAGTTGCAAAGTAGCTGGAGATTATATAATTTAAGTCTCTTCGGATGGGATTCAGTGCAAGACACTTTCATGTTCATATGAAAGAGGTTTCTGAACTTCCACTATGGCCAGTGGAAATGTTGGAAGTGTAACATATATGCGTCTAGGTTCAGAAATATTAAATCTTAGAAAAATAGAATCATGAAGGTTGGAAAATGCTTTTAAGAACAACAAATCCAACTATTAATCTAACAGTGCCAAGTCCACCATTAAACCATATCCTGGACAAGCATGCCTTCACATCTTTTAAAAACCTCCAAGGACGGCAACTTGACTTCCCTGGGCAGCCTGTTCCAGTGCTTGACAAGTCTTGCAGGAAAATAGTGTTTCCTAATATCCAAACTAAAACTCCCTTGATGCAATTTGAGACCATTTCCTCTTGTCCTATTACTTGTTATTTAGCAGTAGAGCTCAATACCTCCTTGTTACAACCTCTTTTCAGGTTGCTGTAGAGAGCACTAAGGTCTCACTTCAGCCTCCTTTTCTCCTGGTTAAACAACACTATTTTGTTGTTATCCTCTCTGAACTGATCCAGCCTGTCTGGTCCCTCTGTAGAACCTTCCTACCCTCCAGCAGATCAACATTCCCATTCATTTGCAAAGTATTGAGGGTCCACTCAATCCCCTCCTCCAGGTCATTGATAAAGATACTAAACAGAACTGGCCCCAAAACTGAGCCCTGGAAGACACCACTTGTGACTGGTTGCTAACAGTAATTATAATCACCACCACTCTTTGGGCTGATGACTGTGTTGTGAGAGATTAAATAAATCTATAAGTTATAGCGGATGACAATTCACAAGATTCGCTATTCTCTATTTCAAAAAACCAACAGGGCTCAATTAACTAGAGGTCTAGTGTTCACCCCAGAGCTTTTAAATGATTGAGGTTGTGTCAGTAAATTAAGTTAGTATATGATGTTCTTTGCAACTATCCCTGCTTCTAGAAATTAAAATTTCATAAGAAGTATTTTTTAATCCTTATCATGGTTATCAATGTCTTCTGTTTAATAACAAATTTGTCTAGAAAATTTTATTTTGCTTTAATGTGTGTTCATGAACAGGTACCTTTAAAGAAACAAACCCAGCAAACTAAATAAATCTTTATTTGGGCACATAGATATCTGTTTTAATTTTGTGGTTTACATTTCTGAATAGAGGTGATCATATTTTTTCTGTTTTTTCTTAAGTAGAATTTAGTGATTTTCTCTCCAAATTAACTAAAGATAGAGCAGTTTCACTTTAGATCAGAAACATGATCACAACTACAAATAGATGTTTGTTCAAAAAATAAAATAATCAACAGAAGATGCATTTTAAAAGGAACATTGCTCAGATTCCTAGTTTTGCTCATATAATCACATAACGCCTTTAACTGTGACAATTCAGTAGCAAATGAGTGATGTATAGAGGTATGTTTTATTGTTAGCTCAGTACTCTAAATTCAGGGAATAGCAGGAGATGTGCCAATTGCAGATACTGGAATGAAAGACTGGTGATAGCAATCAACAGGTGCCTTCTGCAGAGTAAAAGAAATCTGACTCCTAACACACAGCAAATACAAAGAAAACCCTGCAGTAGTTCGTTAAGTATTGGGCAAGGGTGTCTTGGGCATAGTTCTCCTTCCCAATTTTTCAAAAGAAATTTAAAGCTTTTGAATCTCCAGCTTACCACATTTTTTTCTGCTGTGTGGTGTCAGTATTATTCTAGCTAAATTGATCATAAAAAACACCAAAAAATAAAGCACATTTGCTCTTTCAGGGAGAGTGGTTGCAATTTTATTTTCTCTATACTGTGTAATGAGGCCAGCTTTGAGGTTTTCTGAATACTGCATACCAAAGTTGTGGTGATTCATGGGTGTTCAAGACCACAGGGCCTCTACCTAAATAGGATATATGTTCTTTCTGTGGCTTAAGGTGCTGCTGCGTATGTCTAAATACCTAGTTGTAGTTGTGTAGACTAGAGGTAAGTGGGAAACAAAGCAATCCATATTTTTAACTGTTTTTGAGGCTGTCCTACACTCAGAACTTATGGCAAACTATATATTTTTTTAATTTTCAGAAGAGTAATTTATAGGTTTTAACTTTGTGTTCCATTTCAGAAGCTATGGAGGATAAGCAAATAAACTAGTTCGATTGCCTAAGTACAACATGCTTTTAATACTAAAACAACTCGTTCAGATTCTTTGGTGATTGAATAAATGTCTTTTTGTTGCCCTGGGCTATATCTAAAGAGCATTGTCCTCTGTCCCACTGCTCTCTTCCACGTAGGGTAAAAAGAATATGTTTACAACCATCAGCAACCTGATAAAACCACTCAGACATGAGAATGAAGTGACTGAAGAAACAGAATTACTTCAGTTATGTGAAAATACCATCACATTCAAATAAGTTTATTGTTTCAGCACAAAAGGTGTGCTACTTTTCCCAGATAGTGAGGTTTCTTTACTGGAGAAAAGTTAGCTTCCTTCAGTCTTGTCAACTGAACAAGTCACAGAAAAAGTATAATCCTATTCATGAATTTTAATTCTAAAATATCGTAGCTGAAATCCCTTAACAGCTGAACTTCTTTGTCTACCGAAGAGTTTGAGTAGCCCATTTACTGTTAACAGTGTTACAGACACTTTTAGAAATACCAAACAGATTTTGACCAAAATAATGTTTAATGTGTTCACCAGATAAATGGCTGCACAGGTGCAGATATGTCTGCTATCTGAATTTGAAGTGTCAAGTGAAGCAAGGGAAAATGTCACTCTGTATGGTATCATTGGGAGAAGACACTACTCCACTTGAACATCAATGGCATATATTTTCACTACTCAGACTACTGATTAGTGTGTCAGAAGCCAGTCACCCTGTTTGTATTCTGTACCTAAAACTGGAAGGTTTTATAAAAGAAAAAAAATACATATTTTATAACTTAGATTATCTGAGTCTATCAGCTGTCTATTCTTTTTTCAAATGGTTCTTATTTCAAATGATGTTTGAAACATTCAGATGTCTTACACAAAGTGGAGGCAAACTAATAGAAATTGCCACAGACTAAATTATAATTTAAAATGTTCTAACATAACTACACCAAACAAAGAGCAGATTGCATAAAACATTGCCAAAAAAGGGATAAAAATGCTCTTCCTCCACAGCGACTCTATCCTAGTTCTTAAATAAGTTCTAGGCAGTGCACCCCACTGGCTGCTCCAAAGAGCAGGTTAATGATAAAAGAATAAGAACATAAATAAGACTGACACTGCTCTGACACTTCTTTCTTCCTTTTGCCTACAATGCAATACCAAAGAAATAGCAACTGGTCCATGTTTCTCTGATACTGAAGCCACACTTTTTGTAAAGCTGAGCTGTTTTACTACTTCTCACGTGACAATATAACTTATTAAATGTGCGCCAATATAATCTTGAGCATCACAATTGTCACAGTCTCTCCTGTCCCACAGTTTAATGTCTTTGGTCCCCTCTTTCATGTTTTACTTGGCTTTGATAAGAACCTCTCAGTATCTACATTCACTACCACCCTTTTGATTTCAGTGCTGCAGGTAGCACTTGTAATTTAAGACACCCTCTTCAAAGGTCTCATTGATGACCTCAGTAAGCACCTCAGAAGGTGATTCCTCAGTGCTCCTGTTGTTGGAAATCTATTAAACCTCAGTCAAATAACTCTTAGCCTCTAATAAATGAAAACTAGAATGAACCAACAACCTTAGAAACTATTCATTGCCGTCATGCTTTCCACAGACTACAGGTTTCTTTTTTCTTTTGATGTGATTTTTTTCTTTCACATCTGAAATTCTCAGTGCCCTTACATGAGTTTTATCTCCAATTACTCTTGCATAAAAGCCATGCATATCCAGCCTAACATAATAGTGCTTCCCATACAGATGAAACACGTCTATATAATTTCTTCCTTCAGAACAGATATGAAGAGTTGTTTTATATCCAGGAAACTAACCTGCTTCAAAGATACAGTACATTGTTAAAGATCCATACAGGGTACAATTAGGAAAGAGGGAAATACGACATATCATGCTCTGGATCAAACTCGATGCATTCCATTACCTAGCCTGTGAAAAAGTCAGATGAACAAACCTAGATTAAATATTTTCTAAGTGTGTATAAACAGAACGCAGACTTACAGATTGCCTTCTAGAAATAAGAGATTGGTCTCATCATTGCTAATATTTTCAATGCAGATGTTCAATCTCTCCCATACCTCATATATCTTCCTAGAGTTGTGAAAGCTTACAGATTGTATTTAAGTTGGGGTGCATATGAAATAAAACAGGGAAGAGCAGAATACTTTGAAAAACCTGCTGTTTTATTCACTTTTAATCCACTAATTAGAATCAAACTGTGGGATCAGCCTCGAGGGGGTTCAGAAGACACAAGACTTGTACGGGATCAGGCGCTACAGTATTATTTCAAACAGATTAAAAAGATAATTATCTAGCATGTACTACATGGGCCATTTAAACAGGCACCCTTCAAACTTTTGTGTCAGCCAGACAAGTGGTTCTTTAGCAGGTGAAGACTGATCTTGTGAAGGATGTCTGAATGTGTCAATACTGACTGCCCTGTGACCAAGCTGGAGCTTTAAATATTTCACAAGTTCTATAAGGCCATTTCTATGACCTAATCAATTTAATATTTAGGTATCAGAGCTGGGCAAATGGGAAAAAAATTCAACTGCACTCTCTTCTCACATCAGATGTGGTCTTGCGCTTAATCTCCTTAATGAATTTTGCTCTTGCAAAGCTTAAGGGATCAGATGAAGGATGTGCAATTCCCAGAGACCCTCATTCTTCACCCACACCCTCAGCATGTTTAATATACCAAGCCCTCAAGCAGCCATCACAATTCGTCTGTCAGCATGCCACCTGGGCTTTGTAAACTTCAGCATCTATGCTGGATCCTTGCCATAATTCAGCAGGACCACTAAGGGCTCCTCATGACTATAGGGAACTAAAAGCATACACAAAAAACAACAACAACAAAAAAAAAAGAAAACCAACCATCCATGCATGTGAATGCAGGAAGCAATTTCACAGAGAAAACCCACAAAATCTTTCTTCAGGGTGAGCTAACAACTTTCACAGTGTCATGGTAACATTTGAGTGTTTCCATGCAGAAGCCTGGCACATAGCAAAGAGAGGAAAGAAGCTCCTATGCCCAGGAGAAATTCACGTAAGTGAATGGGATGAAGATTATCATTCTTGCAGCAGTAAAGACTGATATGTTATGAAGAGGCAGACTGATGAATGCCACAGAAAGCTGGCTACTGAGACGTCGCATGAAACAGACATCTCTGATTCAGGATTTGTGAAGACCTTTTCAACCTTATGGCACAACGTATCTTACTCCAGAATATAAGTACCTCTGTCATAGCATGGTTCAATATCTCAGCTTGTAAACTTTGACAGTCATAGTTCTGATTCTGGTTAGTTCTGATACTGTACTGAGTTGCATTGAATGATTTTTTCTCCATAAGCTTGTTCCAGAATTAACTCATTTAATGGCTGTAAAAGACTGTATAATAATTCTCCATTCTGGATAGAAAAAATTATTAACCAACCACTAAACCCAAGTTTTCCACTTGGGTCATCCAAAATATAACACGTAGCTAAGAGTCAGTAACATTCTACTAAGTTTTGCACTCATAGCAGTTTAACAGGATGGGACAAAGAAAGAATAAAGCAGTAAAAGAAAAAAGGAAAAATGGCAAGTGAACATAGGAAGGCAAGTGAATGTAAGAAGAACAACAAAATACAGAGCCTTCAAAAGACAAAGCCTTCCAAGGTATACCATCTGCAACTTAACTAAATCATGCATCTGGTAATGCCATGGGTGGATAAGAAGACTGTCTGCCTCAGAGAAGCTGAATCCCACATTAACTCCCTAGCAGGAAGTATGTACTAACTGTTACATCTTTTTATAGGGTGCATTTTTTTTCAGGTTTAGGGTTGTTTAGATGATGTTTGTTCCCATATTGTCATTTCACTTGGTGAGCCAAACAGAACAGGGAAAGGAACACAAACACAATCTATTCCTTATTTTACAGGAACCCTAAGGGATAAGACCAGAGCAGACAGAATCTCAAGGAAACTGCCTTAACCTTGCATATTCCAGGAAAGAATAAGTAAGTTAGTTGCAATCTCTGTCTTACTGGATCTTTTTTTTTATGCAACAAAGTTGTCAAGAAGCTCTGCTTGTTTTATCACAGTAATGCATAAACTTTAACAAATGTTTTAATTCCTGTTTGCTGTGTATCATGCTAACAATGAAGTATTTTCATAAGAGAAACACCTGCTTTCTGAGGAAAGAAGGTTGAATTTTCCTTTTTTTTTTTTTAATTTTGTTAGGGTTTTGTTGTTGCTGTTTTGTACAGAGAATGTGTCATGAACTCCTAGCGGTATGAAATTACTTAGTCATACACAATATTTCTTGTCAACCTCACCCTTTGAGGTGCAAGATAGAAGTAAAGATTTATCGTATAAATAGAAAGGCATCAGAGATCTCTGTTAAGTGGAGTGCTGAACATTACCTAAGATAAGAAAGCCATCCTTGCATATTCTAGTAATACCAGCAGTACCAAAGATGGAAATTGAGAACATGCAGACTAGTAGAAAACTGTCTGCCAGGAACATTTTCTGATGCTGAATCTCTCCTCTGACATATTGAGCTTCATGAGACATTTTTGCAACTTTCTTAAGTCAAATAATGAGAATGAAGTTTCAAAGTTCCTCAGCTAATGCTGATACCAGCCTTGTACAAAAAACACATGATCCAATGAAGGGCCCCAAAGATGATGAAAAGGACTGGGAAGCCTGACATGTGAGGAAACACTGAGAACGCTGGGTTTTTTCAGCCTAGAGAAAAGAAGGCTTGGAGGAGACCTTATCAACATGTTCCAGCATTTAACAGATGGTTAAAGATAAGGCTGGGACTCCCTTTTTACAACGCAGAGAGGAGGGGCAATGGGTAAAAGTTACTCCTGTGGAGATTCTGATAGGATACAGGTAGAACATTTTCATAAAGAGAACAACGAGCCATTGGAATTATCTCCCCAAGGAAGGGGTGAATTCCCCCAACAGACTTCAGATTCAGATGGACAGGGCTGTGGGCCATCTTGTCTAGACCCTGCTTTTGCCAAGAAAGTTTGGACAAAACGAACCTTGGGGTACTTTCCAACACAGTATTCTATGATTCTGTGATAAGCTGAAAATGAAACTGGGTTTTTCTTTTTTTTTTTTCTTTTTTTTTTTTTTGTTTGTTTGTTTGTTTGTTGTTTGTTTGATTGGTTTCGGTTTGGTTTGGTTTTTTGTTTCCCCGTCAAGCCTGAATTTTTCTGTACTTCTGTGTAAAGTTTTTGCAGCTGAAATTGCTTTTATGTTAAAAAAGACATTGCTTTAGATCTCTAAATCTAAACTTCATTATTCTACCTTTATTTTTGTTGTAACAAACAAGAAGTCAGGTTTGTATGGAAATTAATATATTTGGACCTTAGTAAATGACATATGATCCCTTCTAGTGGTGTTATAATCACTCAAGAAAGCAAAGCAAATTTGATAAGAGATTAATATTGCAGCAAAACCTTTTTCTTTTCCCATGATTGAGTTGAAAAATCAAAATGTTGATAAACTACTTTGAAAGAAATAAAAATGCATTAGTTTTAATGTAAAGGTATGCAGCAAATATAAATACTAATATTTTCTAATATTAATTTGCTCTGTTTGGATGAGGTTGTATGAAAAGCCTCTGGTTGTTTGTGCATCATCACTGCATCTATTAAGTTATAACAGTAGTTTCAAACTGTGTGACAATATAAATATTGCAGGACATATATAGCAAACCAAGAACTTTCAAATAATTTTGAATTTTACACCAGAAACACACTTTTCTTACATGACACCAACCCTTAGTGACAACACTGCAGACCACAATTTAGTTTAAAGCTTGATTAAGCATAATCAAGGAACTGAAATTATTTCTCTTTTCACCAACCATAACTCTGTGAATTATCATCTCAAAGCTAGTACTTTTACAAAAATGATAAAATGTACTTTATTAAAAGTATTAAAATATTTAAATTGATGGCTGTTAAAATAATACCAAGAGACAGTCATGAGCAAGGAAAAAAATGAAATTTCCTTAGGAGGTGTCATTCATCCCATTCAAAGGGGGGTTTTTTGTCCTATCTCAAAAAAAGTTCAGTATATAGCCTAGTGTTTGTGTACAAATATACAAGCATGCACTTATACAGACATATATACGTGTGTATATATATATATACGTACACCTAGAGTATACATAATACACAAATGGGGCAAATTTACATGGCATATTTATACTGCACAAAGAATTTCTGAGGATTTGCTCTCTTTCCCTCTCTTGTTTCCCTCCCTTCACACGCATACATAGTACATCTGTTGTGTTCGGCAGAGTTCTGTCACTCTCTTGAGGCTTTCGTCCACTTCTTAGAGGCCTTCATCCTGGCAAGCTGACAGTATCCTTCAATGCTTATGGAATATTCCAATTCCATATTTTTTTAATTAAGCACTTCACATTAAGTCAAAATGCCATTCTGGATAGCTTTGATCAAATTGGATTTAATTTGAAAAAACCTGTAGTAAAGAGAGCTGAAGTAGACACCTTCCTGAACATGTCTAATTCACTCCAGATTTCTTAGGTATCCCAGCTTCAGCTCTTGATGGCTTTCTTTGATATATGAACTTATACAGTTTGTTTTGATTAATGACATTAATTAATATTGGTTCTTTTTTACCTCTTTAAATAAACTAGTAATAAATCCGGATTTTCCAACACACATAACTCAAGCCTAAAAATACAAATCAGTATAAAAATATTATGTACATTTTACATTATCTTGCTTGAAAACAAATTTGAAATTTTGCAATAAATCTTTTCTACTAAGCAATTTGAAACTGCACAGGAGTTCATTATTTTTCTTATTAGCTAAATTTCCATAGCAATATCATGCTGATAAATATCATCAGCGATGCCATAAATTTTACTTAAATTAATACAAACTATGATGCTTTATTAGTATGTACAATGGAGCACATCTTAAATAATCATTAGATTCAAAAGACTCTATTTTCTTCTCTCTTTTAATTTGTATGCAGGTCCAGAAATTTACCAAATATCTTTTCAAATAAGCATTACACTGAAAGCCATCTCTGCCATTTGTTCTGCCCTTCTATGATTTAGAAAGCACAAAGGTACAATAGCACTTAGGAAGAGAGTCAGATATTTCACACAGAATCACACAGACTATTCTGAGTTGGAAGGGACTCATAAGGATCATCAAGCCCTACTCTGAAGTGAAAGGCCCATACAGGGATCAAACCCACAACCTCCCTGTTATTAGAACCATATTTGATTCCAGAACACCTAAAGAGGGAACACAGAGGTGAGGGAACAAAGCCATCTGCAAATGATGTATCAGATTACCCAAGGGAAATGGAGGGAATAAATCATGTGATCTTTTCAAACAAATTAAATACATAAACCAAATAATGTTTTTATCACTCAAGAGTAAAGCAGTAAACAGATTGTCTAGTAGGCTTTAGGGCAGTTCTGAGCAATTCTAACTCACATCCTCCAATGCCCTGATTAGACCTTGGAAGCACACAGCACTGAAAGTAACTCCTGCCCCGCCTGACGTCTGGTGACGTAGAATGATGCCGAGAGCTTAGCCTCCTAACATATGCATCAAAGTGTCGCCGCACCTTAACTTCCCTCTGCACCCTGAGATGAAAAAATAATGTATGGTTTTAAGAATTTGTTGCTTTATCACTGAAGAAAACTAAGAAGAGACCAAAAAAAAGATAATTAACTCAGAGGGAATAGCCAGCCAGCCAAGGCTGGCTAAGCTATGCAATTGTGCTTTGAAGCAAATGAACCGTACTTTGAACGACTTCAAACAACTGGAGAAGAAAAAAATCCCTACCAAATCTGCCATGAGGGAAGCATATGTGAACTGCACATGGTCTGAGGAATGGGATAAAGGTTCTAAATAGGTCTTTTACTGTCTTTATGCTGTGATTCATGGAAACAAGAGAGTACTTAAACACATGCTTACTTGCAGGCATCTGCTTTACGTTTATTGTCTTCAAATGAGAAAACCAATAGTTAAGTTTATATGTGGTCCTGGATGGAAAGAAAGATAAAACACTCTGTCAGTGTGGTTCTGATGTGGGTCCCTACCTTTGCAGTATAATCAAAGTAGCTGCTTAAGTTTATTGCTAGTTATTTTTAGACAACACACCAACTGTCAAGATCAGCTCTCAGATGTGAAATACAAAAGCTCCAGGTGTATATTGTGGTTTGCTTAGTGTCAAAGATTTGGTTTCACACACTTCTAGGAGAAAGATATTGTAAAATTTCTTAAGAAAACCCTGCAGAAAATTTTTTTGGGGTATGTGCATGTGAAAAATTATCAAGAGGTATATCTTAATGTTTGGGATTTTAATTTCAGTACCTCAATTCAGGGCAAGCATTTCCCTATTTACATTTTTCTCTGATTCACAGTAATCTTTACTTTGTGCGTGACCCTGTGTGGACTAATTAATCCCCCAGTCATGGACCACTTGAAAAAAAAATAAATACAAAACAAAACACTTCACTGCACATAGATCTACCCCTGGGGAAATGATGAGAGACCAAAATATGTGACAGATGTTAGTCACATTGCTTAATGCACTACTGGAAGTTGCTCGGATACTATGGTAATGAGTGTGGAGTGAGAACCTATATAGATTAGAACCATTTAGTAAGATGTATCCTAAACAGACTCATTACACAGCTATTACTGCAAAAAAATCGGAGAGGAGGTGATGCATGAGTTGTAGAATAGCAGACTTGTAAATGTCTTTGTATATATATATGTTCTCCTAAAAAAGCCTTGTGTCTATTATTAAATGATAAGTAGAACAATTGTTTTCAATTTTAGATCATTTATCTATGTTTTAATTTGCCATTCTGTTCATGAAGCATCAAAGATGAAACAGCAAAGCCTTTAGAAAAGCTGCTTAGTACAATAATTAGCTTTTGTATTGAACATAAAAGGCAGTCATGAACTCAGAACAGAACAGTAATAGATGAACCAGAAAAATAAAATGCATCTGCCAGAAAAGATGGGACAGTGTTGTTGGTTAAAATACTGTCCATTTCACTCTGGACTCATGCAAGTTAGTTGGTTGCAGGTCACACAAGATAAACTGTGCAAATTTTATTTGTCTTTGATTGGACAGATGAAATTTGCTTGAAATAAACCATATAGTTCAATCAAAAGGAATCCTTAATTACAGTCCAAGAATCACAGAATACACTGAGTTGGAAGGGACCCAAAAGAATCATTAAGTCCAACTCATGGTGCTGCAGAGGACCCAAGAGTCACACCATGTACCTGAGAGCATTTTTCAAATTGTCCAAATGCTTTTTGAGCTCTGTTAGGCTGTGACCACTTCCCTGGGGAGCCTGTTCCAGTGCCCAACCACCCTCTGGCTGAAAAACCTTTTCTTAATACCCAGGCTAAATATCCCCTGACACAACTTGAGGCCATTCCCTTGGGCCCTGTCACCGGCCACCAGAGAAAAAAGATCAGTGTCTGCCCCTCCTCTTCCCTCGCGAGGAAGCTGTAGACTGCAACAAGATCCCCCCTGAACCTCCTCTTCTCCAGGCCGAACAGATCAAGTGACCTCAGCTGCCCCTCATACGACTTTCCCTCAAGGCCCTATACCATCTTTGTAGCCCTCCTTTGGACTCTCTAATAGCTTCATGTCTTTCTTATATTGTGGTGATGAAAACTGCACACGATATTCAAGGTGAGGCTGCAGCAGTGCAGAGCAGACTGGGACAATCCCACACCTTGACTGGCTGGCAATGCTATTGTTTCCTTAGTAAATTTCTAAGGGATTTGTATAGGGCAAAAATTAATAGTATAAACACAATATTTTCTAACAAAGTTATCCTAGCAAGTGGCTATGACCAGGCCTATACATTCAATGCCTGTAAAACAGGAAAACTCAGGTGTTCCAAATGTTCCGTGGCTTTACCAAATTTCATAATCAACTTATAATTTAGGTGGTAGGCTTCAGTTACAATATTCTAATACATTAAACTATTTAAATTACTGGAATTGGAAAAGAAACCCTTCTTCCTGTGTTTTTTATTTGTTGCTGTCTCTGTGCTTGCAGTACAGAATGTATTCATCACGTATGATGATACTGTTCTATGTCCTTTTTCTTTCCCACTTATTCCAGTTATCTCAGAAAAGCATGAAAAGACACTTTATCAAATAACAGCTATTACATAATGACTTGCAGATGAAGCAGCACTGCCAAAGTCAGTGGCAGATATAAATTAAATTTGGCTATCTCAGATAGCAAATGCAAAAAATGAGCTCTTCAGAACCTGCACTTTTTAAATCATGCAACAGAATCTTAAAAAGTTCATGAAATTTTGGACAATTTCTTAAGATTTATCTGTTTAAATTCCCACATTGTGAAAACTTTTTGTTTTTCCACAGTATCACAAATAATAATTCATCAAACAACTTCTTTGTACCTTTATTCTTTTCATCTTTAACTTGCCTAAATTTATTCAAAATTTTTGCATAGAATAACCTGATTTTAGCTAAGTGTGAGAATTTAGTAATGAAAATTTCTCCCAGCATTCTGACAGTCACCTCAGAATCTACAAAACTGGATAGATTCTATCCAAAATTGGATCAAATTTTGCTGAGATATTAGCAAAAACCAGATTTCTGTTTGTGAATTCATTAAAACGGGATGAAATATTACTAGTTTTAGCAGTCATGCTAACAGTCATAGTACTCTACTCTAAAGTATCGATTTTCAGTTGCAAAATGCTTTGCAAATTGAAAGTGATATATCCTCACATGCCTCCTCTTGGGAAGAGAAAAAAAAAATTGTTGCTAGCCTTTTCAGAGAAGATTCTTATTGAGAACTTGACACTGTTAAGCACACTCTTGCAGGACACAAAGCAAGCCTTTAAGAGAGCTGCAGTTTGGTGCCAGGAAATCCTAACCCTATAGTAACTGCAGTGGGCCACATTGTCTTTCATACCTTGCCTGTAGCACACAAAGTCTAGAGCACTCAACTTGTTGGATATCAGTAGTAAAGACAGCTCCAAGGTGAACTTGTATTGATGAGTGAACATTCAGAAGTAGTTGTGAAAGATAAAATAAGCTCAACTTTTTACTTCAAATCCTTTTCCCAAATGTTGGATGTGATGTCTCATACATAGGTATGAAATTTGCTTCCCTAAACTTCTGTTTGAATTGATTGTCGCTAAGTTAGTACTCAAATTCCCATCTCAGACATTCTGATCAGAATGCCTTTGGCTGTCAGGCAAAAAAAAAAGAGATATGACAAACTAAAATACTACAGTAGCCACCAGAAGACAGCTATTTAGAGAAGAGTCCAACAGTCTCCTAAGAGATAGTAGTAACTTCAAAACGATTCTGTTCACTTCTACCAAGAAACTGTAAGACTCATCAAATTTTCTTTGCAACTTCAATCATTTAAAAACTCATCGTCAGTGCCCTGTAAAGCCAGTAGAGTTCTAAGAAGCTCCAGAGGTAACTCAGCCAATCTAAATATATAAAGTGACATGAATTTACAGAGACAGTGAAGAAAAAACACAGTAAATAGACAATTTGATCATATACTTTGTATCAGAGATATTGCTTTCGAAAGATGGTCCATTATGGGTTAAACTTGGCTGGCTGCCATATGACCACCTAGCCAACCAGCCATACACGGGGAAAATCATAGAATCATTTGTGTTGGAAGGGACCTTAAAAATCATCTCCCCCACTATGGACAGGGGCACCTTCCACTAGACCAGGCTGCAAAAGCCCCATCCAACCTGGCCTTGAACAATTCCAGGGATGTGTGTTATCCATAGCTTCTCTGGGAAACCTCTTCAAATGCCTTACAAAGAAAGAATTTCTTTCTAATATCTAACAAAAATCTACCCTCTTTCCGCTTTTAGCCATTAGACTTTGTCCTACCAGTAGAGCCCCCTGTCCAAAGTCCCTCTCTATCTCTCTTATAAGCCCCTTTAGATACTGCAAGACTTTTATAATAAGACTTTTTTTCTCCTTGATGCCTTCTCCAGGTTGAAGAATACCAGCTGTCTCGCCCTGTCATCATAAGAAAGGTTCATAGGAAAAATAAGATGAAAAGCCTGTAGGCTGAGATAAAGAACAGGTAATCACTTATCAATACCATAATGGGGAAAGCAGTCTTGGTTTGGGGAAGATTAATGTAATTTATTGCAATTAAAAATACAGTGGGATGGTGAGAAAACAAAGACAATGCTAACAATACCTTCTCTCCACTCCTAACTTTTCTTCTCAAGCCTATCTTTACGCCTTTGTTCCTGTTCCTGACTCTTCTGCTTCCTTCTCCCCTTGAGTGACACAGGTGGGATGGAGTACAGGGGCTGTGATCACTTTATCTCTGTCGCTCCGTCACACAGCAGAACATATGAGATGGATGCTTTGATCTGCTGCTATTTTGCAGCCCTGGAAAAAAATCCATTTAAACAAAGATGCATAAACTTACACTCACAGAAGTCTCAGGGATATGCTTGAATGGGCATAGCATGCACTGGACATGCTTTCTTCAGAGAAAACTTCACTAGCCTATTGAATTTCTTCTTGTAGTGAAATGTTTTCCTCAATGATTTTCCCAGAGTTCTCATATTTTAATGGCACAATATTATTAATTTCTTTTATTTTCTGTTTTATCATTTAGTTATTCAGTGTTGTAAAGTTGTTCCATTTTGTTGTTAACCTATTTCTGCCTGAGTGTTTCTTGTAATTGCTTCATGAAATCTAAATTTTCCTCTGTCAGGAAAGACGCATAATGTAAAGAAAAGCATAGCATTAATCATAATAAAAAATAATAAAGTCTATTTAAATTAAAACATTCTTTCCCTAACCACACTTATGCATAACCACCACAGACAAATCCCACTGCGTCTTCTGCATTTGGAGAAGGCCACTATTGAAGCCTTGCTGAATGCCAGAGAATCCATAAAAATTCTTCTGTTCCATTATCAGTGAAGATAAAGCCCTGGCAAATGGAAATGCAGGGGTGGAGGAGTTCCACTGTTAATCAGTTGTTTGTAACAACTTGCAAGGGCAAAAGCAGCTTACAAACAACACCTCCTCAGCAACATTTTCCCCATCATGTACCTTACTGTCCACCTGGGAACATCAACAGCTGGTTCGGAGCTACATAGCACCAAAGCACTGACACTTTAATACTAACAAACATCTTTTGTATTGACAATGGGTCCAATTATAAGGAAGCCTGGGGAGAAGTGATGGATATAGACAGATAGATTTTCAAAGATAAGAGCACAACCTTGTCTTTTTCTCATATTTCATATTTTCCACTCTACGCCACTTTTATGAACTTCCCTTGCATGGGTTCCTTACAGAGGAAATCACTGCTTTGTTCAATTATTTATACAACAGAATGTGTAAAAGTAACATCACATTTGCAATGATATAATAATTGATGATGACGACAGTGATGATGATAACAATGATAAAAAATCAATTGTAATAAACAGATTCCATTTCCCCTCTGATTTCTCTGAATTAGAAGGGATTTTATACAAATAACGTAAATATCTACTTGCTTTTTGCAAGCATCTCCCAAGTAGAGATTAAGTATATTTAAGACTCTAATTCTATTCCTAGAGAGTTCGGGTTGGGTGACATTTGAGTTCCTTGACAGGCACCCCAGGCCATGCACATACCCCCCTGGTCATACAGAAGACTATCTGAGAATCAGATCAGATCTTAATAATAAATGAACAATATTGCAAAGTTTTTTTGGAAACATGTAAACCTGGTAATCACACATAATGTTCAGACCACTGGAATGCAATTTCACCTTTAAGAACTGTGATCATATAATGAATAAACGTCCTGTCTTTCCTTTGGAGGTGCCAATGCTCTTCTACAGTTGGATTCACTCTGTCTTGTGTAAATAGGAACTGACTTCTATCAAATGAAATAATGAAACCATGGAATTTCACTGTTGGTGATGGTAAATCAAGCAGAAAGAAGGCTATGTTCTCATATTTTTCTTACTAAATCCCCATGAAATTCAGGTGGCAGCATCCCAATTATTGTTTCATGAAAAGTGTACTCTATGTATTTTCCTTTTGCTACCAAAATATTTCCCCTGTTGATTCTTTGCAGCAATAATAAAAAGCAAGACGTGGAGCAACAAATGCAATAGAAGCTCATATAAACAAAAATAGTCAACATACACTAGGCCATGTATGGAGACAACCAGAATTAACCAGCTCATCCTTTTTATAAAGTAGTCATTTAAAATATTCATAATGTTATGTTGTTGATAGTGATGATATGTTTTTAGACACAGCTAGTTCCAGTTTACATTGACATACTGTCATCAATTATGCTTCACCATCTGTGAACATAATTAAGTTTACCCTTAAATTTGATTTTAGAACATATCATTCACAAGTGACTCTTGTTTACTAAACACATTGGAATAAGCAAAAACTGAATAGCATGCATTTTGAATTAATTTTGCATGCAGGCCTCACAGGGCTATAAATGTATAATTTACCCAATTCTCAATGTATAACACACCTGAGCTCTTTTCCTAGATTCAGGAACTCAAGCTTTGTGTGCCATTATTCAAATCTCATTTATAGTGTTGTCATTGTCTATGACTCCGAATTGCAAAGAGACCTTAAAATAGATGTAAATGCCATTGACACTGCCTTAATAGTCCGTTAAGATGAATCAGAAATTATATATGCTTTTTTCCAGAGGCAGTCAATGATATGTCACACAATACTTTGTCAGCTTTCCAAAATCCTGAAGTACTGAACTCCATGGGAAGTATACAATAGCATCTTTCATTAAGTGCTCTAAATCAACAGATAATCTCAGTAGTTCACATCATATCTGTGACCATCTGTAACCTTATTGGAGAAACATAATATCTATAGCCAATGTAGAATTGCCTCCTGTTTGTAGAATTGCTTCCTGTTTGAACAATTGTGAATGTATGATCCATTTTCCTTATATATTCTAAAACTGTTCCTGAAAATTACCTGTTTTCCTGTATGTGTCTTCCTGTTAACCTATTTACTAAAATATACGTGGAAAGCACACACCATAGGGATTCAAAATCAGTCAAAGTGAATTAATTTAAAAATTCAAATGAAGAGTGGTGATTTTTTTTTTAAGTATTCCCCAAGCTCTGATCTTGTTAATATATTAAGAATAAAACTAGCAATGTGAAGAAGCTGTTTAGATCTCCTAAGTGGAAGCCCTTCAGAGGGAATGAGAAAATGAGACAAAAATCTATTAGTAAACTGATTCTGTACTACCAACTCAGTGGGGCAATCCTGCCTCTTTTACAAGGTCAAAATAAGAGAGCTGATAGCAAAACCTTCAAAATTACCATGTCTTAACACCTTTAAATCTTCATAGTATTTATCCATGAAATACCTCTGAGAGATAGCAATGCATTCTCATCCCAGTCTGCATAGGAGGAACTAAGATGCAGAAACTACAGAGCACAGTTCAGAATGCACTCAAAAATTTAAAAATACAGAAGTCTGCAGGAAAATAAAGAACACCACACTTGGTAGGTGAATATTGACATCCTCTTTACCTGTGCACAGGGCAAACAGGCCAAAGAGAAATCACTGACCCCTGTCAAGAAACATTCCTGAACAGGCGCTGTTGAACACCAGCTTTTCACATGGACTATTTGGGCTGTTGAGTTTTGCTCTGCTTTTAGGTAGGACTAGGGTTTAGTGCTTCCTCAAATGCTGTGTAAGATAGCAAGATCTTACATATGGAGGTAAAAATGTACTGTTTTGAGTGGGATTTAATCAGTTGCATGGGGAATGGGAAGAGGCTGCAAATGAAGCACTGTGCATTTTCTGACAGATCTCAAGTTCTATGAGTCAGGGAGATATCATATCCTAAACCTATCTTGATAATTTTTTTTCCTAAATTCTTGTCACCTAATTCATAATGAGATGTGAGATGAGAAGTAGGTTGCAAATTAAAATTACATGTTATAGAGTTATATCTCTGAATTTGATGTCCTGCTGCTTGGCCCCACGTGGTCCTTGCACTAAGTAACATTACAGGATATCTTCACGGCCTGTAGCACAACTCAATCCCATTAGGATGTGTTGTGCACAGTCACTCCTGTGGGGGATGCTGGGACTCTTCATAAGCGATTCCCTAGCTGTGACTAGAAACACACATTCCTGTGTCTGGCCAGCAATATTAGCTGAGAGTGGGAGAAGATATTCTGGAGTGTCTGGAAGCAGAAACTTCAGACACTAGGCCTCCTACGACATGTTGGCCGTGGGTTTAAAGGGCAGCACAACTGGTTCCAATCATAGCCAAGTACAGCAGTTCCTGGGACTGCTCAAAGAGTGTCTGGAAGAAAAGATCTGTGTTTTCTTTAAGCTTCTGATGCCTGTCCCTCTGTTCAGTATCCCATAAGCCTTAACTATCCTGGCCCAGGGACAGGAGACCCCTGTGAGCTTGGAGAAACCTTCAGAAGATCCTGTTGTCCAGGCACACCTGTCTGGAAAAGCTTGGTATGGTCAGAAGTCATAAGGATAAGCATATGTGTATGATTTTGGAAGAAAATAAAAAAGTAGCTGAAAAGAGATATATTTGAAGAAAGTGCTTATTCTGTAGCATGAGAAACAGACCTATCAGAGGTTCTGTCAGTAGTGGTTAAGGTACCTGAGGGACACACCAAGGGAAACCTGCCGTCTCATAATGAACCACATGAGGCTAGATGCCGGTGGAAGCCTTCCAGATTTTAACCTTTTGCACACAGCAAATGTACGGCCAGCTCATTGTGGCCCATCCTCATGTGAGAGGATTTTGGTGGGTAAACTTCCTTTCAAGAGTCAAAAAGAAACAGGAGAGAGGTTAGCAGAGACTTCAGGAGAAGAGGATGTTATAGGGGAAAATAGCATCATTTTCACCCCAGAGAGAACAAAAAAATGCTTGATTAGTACCTTACTGATAGGACTGTATTTTATGATTGATTTATCAGAAATGGAATGGAAGAAGACCTGAACTAAATAGGATTTCATACCTTTCTTGTACTGCTTACGTGGGTTTTTAAAAATTCTTTTTATAATACCGGCGGCTTACAATAAGGAGGAGTTTCTATTCAAAAAATTAATATTGCTGAACAGTCTTATCCTTTCTCTTCTGAGGTTTATGATTTTTCATTTGATGACCTAGTGTCTTATCTAATTTTTTTGATCTCTAACATTGGTTAATATATACCTACCTTTCAAGACTAGACTCCCTGAACGGGATATTAAACACACAAACATGGGTCAATAAGAGAATGTTGATGATGGAGACTTCTGAAAAATCAAGAAGTTTTTACATGAGCTCTAAATAAATATGACTGAAACAGCTACCTTTGAATACTAAAGCCACAATTCTTTTTCTGCATTCAATTTCTGAAAATATCTGAAATTTACTGAGCTCGTATATGACACACAAGGGTAAACAGTGGAGCATATAGCTGCTAAAGGGAAAGTAAGATCAAACAACTATTAGTGTATTCTAGTTTTTCAATTCCTAGAACTCTCCTATAGTGGGAGAGTAGGAAAGGAAAATGTCTCTATAGAGATTAAGAGGTCCGTAAACATCCACTGAGGATTAGCTGTTAATATGTGTTAAGAATGGATTCCAAATGCTCACAGACTTACTCCCCTTATGTTGCAGCAAGCCAAATTCTTTCAATTGAGGTAGGCTTTGTCAGGGACACTATCTTTTGGTTTTTGCATTGGTTGGCAGTCTGTTTTCTAGGGTGTATCAGAAAATGTGTGCATGAGATACTGATATAGATAAGTGTGAAAGAGACAGAAAATACAGGTCATAGAGAAAGATCTGTTCGGAGGTTAGTGCCTTGTCTTTGAAATGATAAAGAAAAGCTAAACGGAATTATTCTGCAAAAAGTACCTTTTGGAAAGTAAAAGCTGCTTTTTAGAGCAGGTAGTGACAAGGATGAAATTTGAGACTAATGGCTTAACTTCTCAACTCATCTTTCTGTCAAGCCTCGTTCATCACACCACCTTATAAATCAAGTCCAAATGAATCCCTCCCAAGTGAGAGTCTTCTCAGAAAAATGACAAGTTAAGATTCAGACACAAATTCCTAAAAGATCTCAGGCTTCATAGGGCTTAATGCAATCATTAAACACTGAGGAAGACTTTAACTTGAACCTTCCAAAGGTGAAGACATCACAGTAAAATTTCATTTTTTTTTCAGTATTTGTTATAGCTTCTAGTCTTAAAGAGACTACTTGCTTAGTTTACACTGGAAAGATGCTGTTTCAAAGAAAATGTAATATGGGATGCAGAATCAAGCTGTTTGGCTTTTGCCTCATTCACCCTCAAAAGAAATAAAGATTGTACGTTTGAAAAAAAATCCCAGGTTTTCTAGTTGATTTATGATCATTTCAGAATCCACCTCATGCCTTTTGACTTTCAAAGGAATGCACATAAAACTGAACTGTGCAGTAGACAGTAGTGCATTCAGGATAGCAATATGCAGCTTTGATTCAAAATACAATAAGCAAAGTTCAGAAGTGATTGGTAATTTTATTTTTTTTGACACAATATTATAAACATGAGTTTGTATGTGAGACAATGAAATCTTGCAAGATAGGGTTTCTTTTTACAAGGCGACCATACCATATCATATTATGATAGTGCTTTTGTTCCTGGAAATATTTTGTTGTTTTTGCTTCAGAAGTCTCTGAATTTATTAAGCATCAAAGACCTTTCACAAGAAAATCATTCATTCTGTCATAGAAATCAAAAACTCAGTGAAGCCTGTGTCATCTGAGCATGAGATAGGAATCAGCGTGTAATTAGAAATATTAATTTACTTGGCTAACAGAGCCAGAAGAGGAAAAAATAATTCTTTTCTTACTTTTTTTCTTTTTAATTTTTGACACCAATTCCCACAGAAGTAACATACTAACTCCATTAGGAATACAGATAACAGAGCATTGATGATAACTGAAAACACCGAGTACCAATTACTAGAAAAAAAAAGTATTTTCTGGTCTCTGATTAGAGAAGTGTAGTGAATTAAACACCTGCCACACTTCACATTAATAAAGAAAGATTGATTTCTTTAGGAAAGCTATTTGGTCATAATCATAGCAGGTCAGATGTTGGGTACCAGATGTATTAAAAGGCTCTTGATAAGGAATGTAAACCTTTGGATTTGGTTTCGACTCTGCATGCAGTAGCTGTTCAGAGCCTTCTTGCTCTCCTCTTGCTCATCTCTAGACTGCTACCAACCTTTGACACTTTCTTTCACTATGTCAGGTATCACGTTTCCTGCTTCATAAATGTTTTACTTCAGCTTCTTTATAACATACTGCATTTAGATAATATCAAAATAGCTGTTGAACTTTCAAGGTTGCTAATTTAGGCATGGGCATTCTTAGAAGAAAATAGAAGCAACGCTGTGAGGAAACATACAGAATATTTATAATCTTGTAATAGTTTATGACAACGCAAAGAACTCAGAAGGTCTAGCTTTATGAAAGAAATACCAAAAAGATACATGTGCTTTGGTAAAGAGAAAGAAGTTGCAAATATTTTATTGCATGGTCATACAGATTTATTTGTGCTGTTTCTACTACGATAAATATGAAAATTTATTGCCAGCAGAGGATGACCAAGTCATGGAATACTTAAACAAAATGCATGTTCAAAAGGCAATGGAGACTAATGAAAGCTGGCTGATGTTATTGCAAGGTCTCGAATACCTTTGAATGGTCATAGCGTCTGGGAAAAGTACACAAAGACTAGAAGAGAAAAAATATCACTTCTATATTCAAGAAGGATAGAAGGAAGATTTGGGGAACTATAGTCCAGACAGCATCACCTTAGTCGCTCAGAAGGTGATGGAGAAAAACCTCCTGGAAAGATTTCCTAAACACATGAAGGTCGAGGAGCTAGCTAGGAATAATTAGCATGGGTTTTCAAGGACGAATTCATGCTGGACCAACTTGGTAGATTTCTACAATGATGGGAATAGCTTGGTGGGTGAGAGCAGAGCAACAGATATTGTTTACCTTGACCTCAGAAAAGCTTCTGACACTGTCTCACGTGACATCATCATAGAGAAACTGACAAAGTAAGGTTTAGGTAAGTGGACAGTAGATGGATTAAAGAGAAGCTGAATGATTGGTCCCAGAGGACTGTGATCAATGGCACCAAGTCCTGCTGGAGGCAGTTTCTAGCAGTCTAGCTCACAGGTCTGTCCTTGCTCTAATATTCTTCAACATCTTTATTAATGACTCAGATAAGGATGAAGTCTTAGCAAGTTTGCAGACAATACAAAACTAGGTGGAGTGGCTTATACACAAGATATTTATGCCACCATTCGGCAGGAGCTCAATAGGCTGAGTGGGTGTCAGCAAGGGTAAATGCCAAATCCTGCATCTGGGGAAGAAAAAAATTGATGCAGCAGTTTATGCAGGAGTGCAACCATCTGAAAAGCAGCTTTGCCAAAAAGGATCTGGTATTCTAGTGGACAAACAGGCCAGCAATGCACCCTCAGAGCAAAGGAGTCCACCAGCCTCCTCAGCTGCACTAGGGGTGTTGCCAGCAACTTGAGTGAGGCGATCCTTCCCCTCTATTCAGCACTAGTGAGACTGCAACTGCAGCATTGTGTTCAGTTCTGGGCTCCCACTACAAGAAAGATATAGACTTAACAGATCAAGTAATGCTTCAGAAAAATTGATGCAGTGATCAGAGCATCTTTCATCAAAGGAAAGGCTGAGGGAGTGGGGACTCTTCAGCCTGGAGAAAGTTCAGGGAGATCTCATCTATGTCATATATATACCTGAAGGAAGGGAGTGAAGAAAAGGGAGCCAGACATTTCTCAGTAGTGCTTATGGACAGGATACAGGCAATGGGCACCAGTTAAAATACACAAAATTCCATGTGAACATAAGAAAACTTTTTTTTTGTTTACTTTTGTGAGGGTGGTCAAACACTCTCAACAGGGTGTAAAATCTCCATCCTAGGAGAAAGCAAAAAACTTAACTGGATGTGGTCCCAAACAACCTGCTCTCGCAAGACTCTGCTTTGAAGAGGGAGAGTCAGACTAGATGAATTTAAGAGGTCACTTCCAACCTAAACAATATTGTGATTACTATATTTTTCTCTAATATATACATTTATTTATTTACGTATTTATTTCGTTGTTCAGCTGTTTATTTAATTCAGTAAAAAGTAAAAAAAGCCAGCCAGAAAAAATATAGTTGAAGACGTGCAAAGGAAGACAGCAGAAAGAAGTGAAATTTAATAGACAAGAAGCCGCAGGAGGGATAATGATAATTTAAATATTGCAATTACAAGATTGTTAGGTGAATAAAAAATGATAGGTTTAATGCTAACTGTTTTTACTGGTTTTCACTGAGGGAGTTAGAGAGAATGTGGTAGCTCTCAGAGCTCTGCTGCTGTGAAGGAATGCAGCGTACGGTGTCAGGTGAACAGAGCAGCAAAAGTCTCACAAGGTTTACTGTAGAGCTGGGAAATCTGTCAGTTTTGTCCTTCAGAGAAACTAGAGCTTTTAAACTCTGCCCTCTAAAGCTGGATAATCTGGCACAATAAAAAGTCCATAAGACCCAGCCACTAACTGCTTATAGGTTTGAAGAAAGAGCCAGAAAAAGAAAATCAGAGGCAATAGTCACCTGTCTTTTCAGTCCCATTACAAATTGTTTGTTTCTGCAGCTGGTCCTGTAACCTGCAAACAAGGTTTGACTGGCTTGGAATATGAGGGACAGCAGTGGATATTGTCTGCCTGGACTTCAGTAAAGCCTCTGATACTGAATTCCACAAGACTTTCATGGACAAACTGACTGCTCATGATCTGGATGAGAAGGCAGTGAGGTGGGATAGAAAACAGTTAACTGAGTGGCCAGGCCTAGAGCGTGGTGATCAGTGGTAGGGAGTGTAGAAGTGACTAGTGGTGAGTCCTGGGGATATCAATACTGGCTCCAGTCCAGTGCTGCATCTTTAATCATGCGGATAATAAAGCAGAGTAAACCTCAGCAAGTTTGCTGAAACAAAACTGGGAGGAATGGTTTACACCCTAGAGAGTATAAACTGCCATACAGAGGCTGCCATAGAGAGGCTGCCATACAGAGGAACTTCAACAGTATAAAGATATGGGCTGAAAGGAGCCTCATGAAGTTCAACAACTAAAAGAACAAAGTCTTGCACTTGGGAAGGAAAATCTCCATGCATCAGTGCACACTGTGGGCTGAGCAGGTGGAAATGACTTGGCAGAAAATAACCTGTATGTCCTGGTGGACACCAGGTTAAACATGAGCCAGCAATATGCATTGCTGAAAAGAATTTCAATGATGTCCCAGACTGTATTAGGCAAAGTATTGCCAGCAGATGGGGGGAGATGATCCTTTCCATTTATTCAGCACTGGCAAGGACACACTTGGAGTTCCATGTCTGGTCTTGGGCTCCTCAATACAGAAGAGGCATGGGCATTCTGGTGAGAGTACAACGAAGGCTACAAGAGTAGCTCACATATAAGAAAACTCTGAGGGGGCTGGGACTTCTCAGCCTAGAGAAGTGAATTCTCAGGGGGATATTATCAATATTTTTAAATACCTGAATGAAGGGTGAAAACGTGACAGGCTCTCTTTAGTGGTGCCCAGTGACAGAACTAGAGGCAATGGGTCCAAACCGCAACACTGGAGGTTCCTCCTGAACACCAGAAAACACATTTTACTGTGACAGAGACATGAGTGCTAGGACAGGTTTTGCAGAGACATATGGAGTCTTCCTACTTGGGGATACTTCTTTTGGTACACTATTATGTGGTCAACTATTAAAAAACAGTTATGAAATATATCATGTTGTGGGAGAAGACAACTTTACACATCATCATCATCATCATTTACCAGTTAATAATAGCAATAGAGATTTTGTGAAAAAGTGGAGTTGGTTTCCTTACTCCATAAAATAGTCTTACAGGCCTTAGAAACTATGATTCTGGTAACAGTTCATGAACAATCAGTTTAAATCTGGACATCTACTGAGTTCTACCATATATTTGTCCCCTTGTTGCTCATTATTCAACACCAACCATGTATATAAATACAAAGTAATGTAAGAACAGCTGTACCAGATGAGGCTGAAGGCCCACCTAGCCAAGTATAACATACCCAGCAGCAGCTTGGAACAGGTGGTTAGAGAAAGGGTGAGAGGAGCAGGGCAGATATTAAATGACTGTTTCCCTCTCTCTGCTTTCTGCAGTCAGAAATGTAGGAACTTCACGAGACCAAAGTTTCATCTGGATGTTAGTGTGTAATCTATAGACTGATCTCTCAGCTATTTTTTTATCTTCCTACTGAACTCCAGAATATTTTCTATTTCTCTGGAAAGTAAATGTCATAATTAAATAGCAGGGGTTTGCAGAAAGTGTTTCTAAGCATTCTGACTAAAAATTCTACATGGTATTCCTAGTTCTGCAGTTTTCAGAAATTTAGAATAGTTATTTCCAATTCATTTTCTCAGTGCCATTCTTGATTAGATTATCTCTGCTCTTCTCATTTACCTTCTTCAGAAGATGAGTAATTGTAATGTCAGTTTTTTCTTCAAACAGAATCCGTCCCACACTCCAGATGTTTTTTACTGCATTTTGTACAAGTTTTAGTTCTAGACGAACTAAAAATGACCTGACAGAAACTGCATGAAGTATGTAAAGTACAGATCCATGACTAAATATAGTTTCCTTTTATTTTTTTCTCCAGCTCATTACTTTAGATTATTTCACTGAATTTTACATGAGAATTTAATTCATCTTTATGTTGTGTGGCCTTCTCTATGATTATACATAATATGCTTACAGAACTTAGTTACCCTGACAGAAGATTTGGGCAAACTTTTGATACACATCAGTCGAGTACTACCAGTGATCTGGGAAGTCAACGGTGCAAAAGCTCACCAGTCGCCAAATGGGCCAGCTCTCACTGTCTGTTTGGCAGACAACATGTCACCTAATAAACAATAGCTGACTGAGGCAACACTTTCAATCCACTCACCACTCTCTTTACTAGCTCATTCAACTATTGGTAGTTTAAAATAGCTAGGCAAGTACATTTTCACAACGAGAATATATCATAATTTCAGTTAAAAATGGTAGTCTGAAGAGAAAATTCGGTGACATGGGGTCAGCAGTCACTAGGTGTATGATTTTAATACATAAAGGTACAGTTTGTAGTAAATTTGTGAAGAACCTAAATGTCAGCGATTGAATCACAGACCTGGACCGGCAGAGAATCTGAATCTTTTATTCAAAGGAATGAGCTGGTTTTATACACTTTTCCAAGGCACAGTATTTCCTTATATGGTGTGACCTATCCTGTGTTGCCACATCAGCAACCCTTTCTCAATGTTCTTTTATGGGGTGATCACTTGCTGTTCACCCATCCATCAGCTCCCAGCAGGCTCCTCTCCGTAGGGGTCTGCCATGTGACACGTCCTTCCCCCAGGGTCTGGTGGAGACAAGCCTCTGTGTGCTGCCATGTGCCTCTGCAGGCAGGTTTTACAGCTCACAACCCAGTTGTATCTTATTTGTCCCCATACTTAAATATGAAAAGTTACAAATAAACAAAGCTATTTAAATCTTTCGTGTAATTGCAGAGGAGTCTGGGTCTGGGTGTGGTTTCTTGCTGTTACTAGATGAGCCTATTCTTCCATTTTTACTTCCACTCCCATAACCTCATCTTTTCTTCTATATAGGTTGCCATTTGCTAAGTAAAATCAATAGCTCATGTCCAGTCAGAGGTTCTGTCATGTCCACCACAACACTAACTTTCTTTCCCAGTTTTGGCATTTGACTATCACTTGAGACGTCTTCCTGGCTTTTTCATCTTTCAGGCTCTTACTGGAGTCCATATTAATACCATAATAAATTAAATATAAGTCATATGTTCTATACATGACTTATTACAATTACAACTTTTGTTTCTAATTTCTCATCTGGCAGCTAACAAAGCATCAATTCTAGGATCCCACCTTTCCCTTGTTCTGTTCAATGTTAGTTAAATGAAGAGCATAGCAGCCACTTAGGAAACCAAGCAGGAAATGGAAAAAGAATCTGCGACTGACAAAAATGTATATAACTAAATTCTTGAGAGTTCATTATGCATTATTACCTTGCAAGATGAATAATAATTTTGAAGGCTTTTAAGACGTATTAAAATAGTCCATGTAAATACCTATAAAATAAAGTCAGTAGAGAGTACATATTGAAAGCATTAAGGCTCATGAAAACCTTGGTGATCTGTTGCTATGTGATTTGGTTTCTATGAAGTCTGCAGAACCCTTTTTTTTTTTAGATTTTATTTTAATGCTAAAGGCAGACAAAATCTTGAATAGGCTCACAACTGGGAGATAGGATTAAAATAATTTTAAAAGGTTGGATAAAATATTAAAATGGAAAAGGAAAAGCAAACACAGATAATTCCCAGGATACTTTGGATACTATTCTCACTCTCAGGTTTTTAGAAGAATATTTATTCAGTAGTCAGAATTTGTGTACATTAAAATCTACAGCTGACAAACAACTCCAATTACATGGCTACATGCAAATACACTATGACTGTTTCTGGATGGAAGAAATAGCATTCTCCAACTTATAGGGATATTTCCATAAACCAGTGGGGGAGAAGCTTTGATTTTCTGTTCTGCAACTTTCTAAATGTATTACTTGCTATTTGAGCTTTCTCTAACCTTATTGTTAATAAGATTACCAATGCCCAGCAATCAGCTAAGTCAGATTTGCATTTGCTCTGTAAGGCAGTAGAGGAAATTCATCAGGGTCTCCACAAACATACATTACACTATTTACACTGCACCATGATGAATTCCTGCATCAGGACCATCGATTGTTTACTAACATGGATACCACAGGATCCTGGATAGGAGCTCCATAATCTCTCCTCAGGTACATGATTAAGTAGCAAATGACACCCACCAGCATCTGGTGAGCTGTCAGGTGCCAGAAGGTGTTTGTAGCGGTAATTTGGCCATCTGCAATCTGTGTTGTCAGAGCATTGTAAGTTATCACTGTCTCAGGCAATATTAACTTGCAATGTTCCTCTGACACTTCTTCAGTGGGTTGTGAAGCAGACATATGGTACAAAATACTTCCTCGCTAGCTCCTCCCACCTTTCCAACAGCAATGACTTCTGTGGCTTGTCAGTGAAAGTACTGTGGATTGTGCTTAAGATTTCTCTTCATGGTACTTTAATATTAATACTGCTGAAGTATTTTTACCCTGCTTTAGGTATTCTGAGTCACTTTTGCGGCAGGCTTCTACATTGTGAAGAACACAAGACATAGGAACATATGGCCCACAGTAATTACATATTTTGCAAATTACTTAGCAATTATACCTGAAGTTACCAAGTAGTTCAAAACCAATTACCTTATAACTTGATTTCAGGTTCTGTAATAAGACTTTCAGTTTATATGGAAAAATAACTAGATAATTATTTTATGGTTATATGCTCATTAAACAATGGCTTAAATAAGTAAGATTTAAATTTTTTAACTTTTTTTTTTTTTTAACAAAATAATGCATCTGGCTAACAGCTTCTGTGCCAGTGTTAGTTAAACCAGCTAAGATATATTTTTTATTTACAGAGTTCACAAAAGTATGCAGACCCACAAGAACTCCTTGGACTTGATGATCTTTGTGGGTCCCTTCCGAATCAGGATATTCTATATTTCTATGAAAAGAAATGTCAGATGACCCCTTGACTGTAATTATTTTTGATCGTTATTGCTATCAATCTTACTAGATCATGTAAAAAATACGGGGTTTGTTAGAGTTTTTCTTTTACTTTTATAATATGTTTTCTCATTGAATGAATATCACACCTAGAAACCACTTAGAACAAAATTGTGAAGATAGGAATCCTCCAACCACTCATTTTCAGGGGAAAAGTTAAGTGACCATAACCGTGGACATATTAAAGTAACATTGCAGCTAAAGGAAAAATTACCTGATGGATGCAAATGCATTTTTATTTTTAGACCAACAGCTTCTAACATGGAGAATGAGAATGAGAAGATGGGAGTCCAAATGACAAATACGTTGTGCATTTATTTAATGGGCACTGAACAGTTCAGGGAATTGTTAATAGTATTTAGGGGGTTTCATCACTGAGTCGCTAAGCTTGAATCTGGCCCAGGTCCGCAATGACTGAAAATAATTACGGTTTGATAGTTCTTCGGTGCCCTATGCAAAATGAATTATGTTCTTACTCAGGAACTGATGGCCATTAGTAAAAATTACTACCCACTGGAGAAGAACAAGATAGATAAGTAAAAGCGTGGTAGGAAAGGAGGTTATACAGAATTAAGATTCGTTATCATAGAAAGAGAAGAGGTTACATGAAGTATATCTATTACAGAATATTAAGAATATTAATGCAGACATTATCAAAAGATTTCCTTCTGAAATGTTTTATTCAGGCACAATGAAGTGTCTTTTCTTGTTTCCTCTCTTCTTCTCAAAAAAAAAAAAAAATTATAAAAAGTTCTGGCTTTTTGTCCTTGCTAAAAAAAATTCCAGTCTCAAAGTTTGGTGTCATTAGTTTTAGCACCATAATCCAAAGTAATAAGCAAACCTCCAAATGTTTCTAAGCCTGTAATGATTAGTTCAGCAAAATAGAATTAGCACTTAACTTCATTTGGAACTGTTGAAGCTGCTTGCAAATCTGGCATGTTTGAATGGTGACAAAAGAAAATAACAACTCACCAAACCTTTCTTTTATTCATTTGCTCTTCATTTCTTTCACTCATTCAATGAAATAGAAATAATAATCTGTAAATAATAGTGTAGGGGTTTTTTTTCCTTTTTGTGTGGACTTTATTTTTTATTTGCATCTTTTTGATTTCACAACACTGTAGAAATTTTAATCATTTCAATAGTAGAAATTATGTCTACTGATAAGTGAATTGACAAGTTCTGCATATCATTTATTATCATTTACTCTGTGGTAAAAAAAGGAAAATTGAAAGAAAGAATGCAGATAAATCACAGGATTATTGATTCCTTCAATCAACTTCAATCAACTTCAAACAGTGAAAAATATAATCAGCTTATATATTTGAGTTTATCATGAAGATTTTCTTTATTTGCATCCATGTCTATAGAATACTTTTCTGAAAGCAGATCAGCAGTTTCTTTATACAAGTTGATTTATCAAATAAAAAAGAACACAAAGGCAAACATTTCTACACAGACACACAAAGTGAACTTGATGGGATTCTTATGGTTATCTATATGCTTAGTAATGGAATAAATACTGCCATCTTAGATGGACATATTATTATTTCTTACTCAGTAACTTAGCCTCTCTACAAGCATTTCTGTACAAGCTCCTCCAAATTCATTACAATGACCAAATGACCAAATTTTCTCATCAGAGTCCAACGTGGGGGAAAAACGGAGAGGGAAAGTAAGTTGCTCGCTCTTATAGAGATATTTGCTCTGCCATGGTTCTTGACCTCTATATTGTTTGTGCAGCGCTGCTATTGTACCCTCAAGAAGATACATAGGAAGAATGGTTCACAGAAGTACCTCTTGACCATGCATATACCGGTCCATGTGTGTATCCTCCACAGGAAAGGTAAGGACAATGTAAGTTTTTCACTTTCCAGAGTTGATGGGATGATGATTGCCAAATTACTCCCAGAACTTCACTTGAAGCATTCAAATAACATCGTAATGAGAGACTAGTTAAGAAATTAACAACAGAAAAAGCCATGTCCTAAGTTAAAATCTGGTAGGGTGATTTTTTTTTTGATTTTTTTTTTTTTTTTGTTTTTTTTTTTTTTTTTTTTTTTTTTTTTGAAAAAGCAGAGAGCACAAATAGTCAGAAATTACTGCTTTCATTCCTCAGGGACGCAAAGCAACATGGAAGAGCTAGCTTCAGTTACATACAGAAGCGTTACATACAGAAATGGAATTTATTACAGATATTTGGGAATATTGTTTATTACACAGACCCCAATGGGAACCTAAATGATAAATAAATCCTTTATCACTGTATTATACTTTCTTACAAGACTTATAAGAAGCCATCCCCTAGAACACCTTATTGTCAGGGTATTAGAGTCAAATATTGCATAAGATTCCTTTAGAAAACTGTACATCTATTTGACACAAAGAACTATGGTAAATACTACACTGAATAAATCAAATGAGCAAAATGTTATATAATGTAAATCTTTCAAGAAGAAAATAGGAATAAATATATATGAATAATACATATACAATATATATATAATACATTCTCAAAATTTTATTTAATTCCTCTAAATGCAGGCATCTTTGTGTACCTTTGATGATTTTTACTGGTAGATAATATAGGAGGGATTTTGGTTTTCCCTCTATATTTCTAGCTGTGTTGCCCAGACCCAAAATTTGACAGCACAAAAGCAAACACACTGATCATGATAACAGTATCTACCTAGGGAAAGTAGGGAGATTAAAGGAAGTCACATTTTAAAAAACTTTTTATGGAACTTTTTTTCTTATCAGTGTTCAAACAGTGAGTTCCACCAGTGAAGAAAAAAAATATACTCAAATTCAGAATAATTGCATTTATGTAATTTTCCAAAATCTTCAGACTTGTTTCATGTAATCCATGAATGAAGAATGAATCCTGACCACCTCTGTATGTAACCATGCTGTATTAGGTAAAGTAATCTATCAGTGGTTTATTGGTATCTCCTCCTTTGCTGAATATTGGACCCTGCCTACAGTAAATGAGAAGAATATGAAGAACTGATACTATTCATAACAAATGCTGTCATTTTTGTTTTGAACTAATATGATGCACACAAATCACCACTGCATCAGGAGTGTACCCTTACCAAATATATTCTTCTAACTTCATAGCAGTCAACCATTATGCTGGTACATGGACAGGACAGCAACCAAACCTCTTGCTACTCATACCTCTGAATCTAATCAAGTGTTCTTTCCTGCATTTGATGCTATATGAGGGTTGTGCCAAGTGATGAAATGTACATCCCACGGTATCCTCTGAACGTGTGTAACAGCTACAAGGTGCATAGCAATCTTTTGCTCCATTAGGTCTTTTAATAGGTTTTCACCTAAGAAAAATAAACCCCTTTGGTTATTAACAGGCTGAGAGTTTTGGGAAGGGAAATATCAATAGGTTGCTCTTGCAGTCAACAGAGAGTGATTTTGACGCTAGTGAAGCTCTTTGGATCGCTGGGGTAGCAACAATAGAAGTATTTCAAAGGAATGTTAATGAACATATTCAGATAATGAAGAGGAAATTAAGTACTTCTTTAATTTTCTAAAACAGCTCTAAGAAATATTATATACAGTAGAACCTTTTCAATTAGGTAAATGAACTGCTTTCATTAATTGGAATTAGTAATCATCATAAATTAATAAGACTTAAATGTTTGGACATTGTTGCTAGGAAAATAAAGAACCTGAATGATAAAACGTGCTCCCAGCAAAGATCCTGACTATATAGCAACTGTTTGGACTTGGCCTATAGGAGGTGTTCTTGGCTTCCCTTAGTTACTTGAAAAATTCACTATGAACACCTGACTTTCATGTTTTAGCTATGCAGTGAATGTGAGCAACTATGTTTCACATCTCATTTTTAGCAAATCACAGCTGGCTGGATTTTCTGGAGTGCAGAGTGCCAGCTTTTCCTATAGCCTACAGAGATTCATTATATATTAAATCAGTCATTCTTTCACTGCATTATTTTCATTCGATCCTACTAAATCTTACATACTCTTGTAATTTCTTAATTTTATGTAAAACACATGGTTTATTTTTACCTCTTACTCTTTCTCCTCACACAAAGGAAAGACCAGCCTATATTTTGAGAAAATATAACCCTGTTTCTATAAACAAAATAGAACATTGAGGATAGCACTCTATCTAATATGCTCTGCTGTTAGAGCCAGTTAATGTATAATATTGAATATAATATTAGACCACAGACTTGAAAGGTGAAGACCCAGTGGCTGCAACAAACTGTAGCTCTTCTGTGTAACCCGGGACTTTCTGAAGACAGGTATGCTGAATATTATTAGGCACAATAATTCAAGAAAGAAAAAAAATAAAATACATCTATTGTGCATTTTGCAAAAAAATCTCAAACCCCTAGACCAACAAACAAACAAACCTCCCAAACTTATGTCTATTCCCAGCTTTTCATGTCTTGAAATTCTACAGCCTAAAATGAGCAAACTGTCTCAAATGTCCTTGATATTCCAAAGTTCCCCCAAATAAACTAATTTCCAAGTACTATATATTTTTTAAATTACAGCTTTCCTGTGGATATGTCAATAATACCATCTAAATCCAATTCATAGGGAGAAAGCAAGTGCTTCTGCTAAAAGATTCAAGGCAAAAGCACAAAACAAATCATTGATTTCCATGCCCTGGGAACTGACCTGACAACTAATTTTTCTTCATGTTCTTATTTTCCCCCTTTTAGAAAAAGACAAGAGTGGTATATGCGCTCATTCATTATTTGAAATATTTGTTGACTTCAGGGAATGTAAATTCTTATTTAAGTATACTACTTAAAAACTCGTTGACTTCCTGTCATGCCTTCAGTGCATGTTTTAAAAATATATGCCTTTACTCAGGCTAAAGAAATAGTTCTATATAAAGTAAGCTTTATAGAAGGATTCCATAGGCTCGTATTTCTAAGTGGATATATATGTGTTGCTCTCACCAAGACCCTATTGGTTTGTATATTTTCTTTTTTTTCCCTCCACCTTAATACACTTTCAAACTCCCTTTCCTTCAACCTGTGTCAGGGAAGGTTTAGGACCCTCCCCATATACTTATTCACAACTAAGTGGAATTTCTATTCTTTAGCGAACACAGTTTTGGACATAACCTATGCAGAAATCTAGGACTTCACAGTTCGCATCATTGCAATTCAGGATCCTACACCAGAATTCTCACCAAAAAAAGATTTTAGACATTATTTTGAGCTTAGAAACCTGGGGGACATGTCTCATAGAAATGTAGATAAGAAAATTAATAATAAGGAAACACGGGTATTCAACATGAAACATAAAATTCAGATAATTTATTTCAAGAAAATTAGCTTGACAGGATTTCTCGAAAAGCCATCATATTATTATTTTATAGTCCTTGTGAATGACTGATCTTATTTATTTATTTATTTTGTGATTCAGGTTTTTCTGGTATTGCTGATGCATTTCTGAAAAAAAACAACTCTTTTTTCGGAGAAAGGATGTCATGAAGGCTTTGTGCAAAAACTTGATGAAAGTTTCCTATTGATAACACATGTTAAAACATCCTTTTCACTAGAAGTAATATTAGGCACGGAAAACTTCCTAGAGGTTCTACAAGGAAAACAAAGTAAGCACTTGGAGGTAATAAGAAATGACGGTGAAAGTTGCAGCACTGCCGGAGTTTTCTGAAGATGGTAGATACGGACTATGGACTAATGTACAACAAGAAGTTGTTGGATGTGAAAAATAAATATGTGCAAATTAATACGTACCTTTCTATACATACAGTTTTGCATACTTACATGATTCTATATGAAATATTTCAGTGGTTGGAGAGCCTGTTATATGCAAAATATCACTTAGAACTGAAGACGATCTTGCAGTCGTTAGTCAAATAAAACTCTAGTTGATTTCAGGAATCAAACCTTGGGAAAATCTGAATAGAGTTGTGGAATCTGCTACAGTATGCAGTAATTTCCAAACAGCTAACTTATTTAAGACGGTTTCATTTATTAAATTTTTCCATGTAATGCAACATCTAAACCAATTTGAGAACCAGAGAACAGAGACAGAGACTTGAATATAACCCCAATCTTCTGACCTCTGCCATTTCTCCAGGGTAAGCATATAGCAAGTTAAGGTTCTAGTATCTGAAAAATGATCATTTTTCTTGGTATCTTGGAGACAAAAGTGAATATGAAATGCAGTAAGGAAGCATCAAAACCATTAGTGCTTCCGAAAGAAGCTAAGAAAGAGGGATTTTGATTGATTATTTGCTTAGACACCTCTTGCTGTGGAACTGTTTCCTCTTGCTTGATTATGCCTCTGTTTAGAGAATCCACCTTGAACATTCATTGCAAATAAAGAGAAATGCTGATTCATTTAAAAACATATCTTAGTTTTTAATCATTTCTCCTCATTAAGAAAATGCTGATATGTGCCAGCATTTTGACAAAGCATTCAAAATAAAGAGTTTTAAAGAAATAATGGAAAGAAGAACAAAGAATATAATGAAAAAATAGGTTTTTCCATCAGCTTAAGTAAATATTAGAATAATAATAGTCACGTACTCGTAAAACTAAAAGGCTTAATTTAAACATTTTTAAGAAATCGAGAATATAAAGAAAATACAAGGCCATAAGTAAGTAAGAAGCATACATCTGCCTCTCCTCTTTTAGTCCCAAAAGAAGTGATTTATGTCCTGAGCGATTTTTTTTCAGAATTTAAAATGAATTCTTTATTTATCATTGTCCTTATATGACAAAATCCAAGATCATGATTAAAACAGACAAGTAAAACTCAAAAACTTTTATACAATTTATTTTATTTATTTGAACTTGGAAAATTGCTCCAGCCTTAAAAATGTAAAAAAAATTTCTGCTACTGCAAGTATAATCCCATTGCTCTCAAATGTCAAGATGATTCTCTCTGACGTAGCCCACTCATATTGAATGGGTGAACACTGAATTAAAGGGAGACAAGGAATGAACATGTTGAGAAACTTACTATATGAGGATTGGTCTCCCTTTGGATACATGAGAAAATTAATTTTATTTTTCAGAACATCTCTTAAATATTACAGTGATGGACACAGAACTGAAACTTAGGGTGGAAAGTGCATGTATCTTATAGGATTTTATTATTATTGCTACTACTAATTATTATTATTATTATTATTATTATTATTATTATTATTATCATCATTGTCATTATTATTATTATTCCCAATGGTTTAATTTCAAATTTTTTAGTTAAGCAGAAATATTCTGCAGGATTTATATGTCAGACCAAAACAGCTTGAAAGTTAACTGTTTACAGCAACTGGCCACAAACTAGCTACAGAGAATTAGTCACAGGAATTATTCACTGGATGATTGTGAATAATGAGCTAATTTAGGAAAATCACAATCTGTTCATGGACAANAATGAATTCTTTATTTATCATTGTCCTTATATGACAAAATCCAAGATCATGATTAAAACAGACAAGTAAAACTCAAAAACTTTTATACAATTTATTTTATTTATTTGAACTTGGAAAATTGCTCCAGCCTTAAAAATGTAAAAAAAATTTCTGCTACTGCAAGTATAATCCCATTGCTCTCAAATGTCAAGATGATTCTCTCTGACGTAGCCCACTCATATTGAATGGGTGAACACTGAATTAAAGGGAGACAAGGAATGAACATGTTGAGAAACTTACTATATGAGGATTGGTCTCCCTTTGGATACATGAGAAAATTAATTTTATTTTTCAGAACATCTCTTAAATATTACAGTGATGGACACAGAACTGAAACTTAGGGTGGAAAGTGCATGTATCTTATAGGATTTTATTATTATTGCTACTACTAATTATTATTATTATTATTATTATTATTATTATTATTATTATTATTATTATCATTGTTATTATTATTCCCAATGCTTTGATTTCAAATTTTTTGGTTAAGCAGAAATATTCTGCAGGATTTATATGTCAGACCAAAACAGCTTGAAAGTTAACTGTTTACAGCAACTGGCCACAAACTAGCTACAGAGAATTAGTCACAGGAATTATTCACTGGATGATTGTGAATAATGAGCTAATTTAGGAAAATCACAATCTGTTCATGGACAATTTGTGAGCTGAAGAGAGTTAAAATTCATCAACTAAATTATTTGTTATAAATTATTCACCAAGCTCTAATGAGCACCCAAAAATATGGCTGCTTATCTGAAACTTATTCAAATTATCCAAAGTGTTTCTGTATGTGTAGGAAAGCCAGAAATATTCTTTTGTACTTGTTAATATCTCTTGACAGTGTTTTCATTTTACTTATGTTCCAAGCTAAAATATGTAGCACAGAACAATGCAAACTAAGAGTTCTTAGCAAGGAAGGAAGAAACCCTCTATTTCACATCTAAAAAATATTTTCACTGATTTTAATTCAAACATGTGGTGAAAGCATACTACACTTTAGTTCATTCTTTTATTGTAGTAGTTTGCATTGCTATAGCTCAACCTTCTGATTCTGATAGATCTAAAAATAAGATAGACTGACTGAAAATATTACTGGAAAACAAATTTCCATACTACATATTCCCAACAGCGCTAATTCAACTTTCTAACAAAAAATTCACCTGTTGCTGTCTTTGTTGTTAACAGTACTACTTTTGCTGTATCTTTTCAGTCACTTACCACATGAACAGTGACTACATCACTTTTCCCCTTTATCTAGCAATGCTGATGATAAATGTTTCAGTAATCTGTGACTTTTATTTTTATGTGGTTTACAATGGCTATCAGAGAATAATGACAACACATTATAATAACATTCCTCAATTGCAGTTACATGGTCAACCTAACTGTTAAAATTGTGTTAGCTGTTAGGTAAGCATAAGCACAATGTGCTTCTGCACATTAAATGCAGGTGCAACTGCATCTGCAGTCAGCAGTGAACAAGCATCACAATGAATAATATTTAAATACTTTGATGCCAGACTTGACAATTAATGAAGGCAGTGAAGAGATTTAAATTCATTTTAAAGGGAGCTGGAAAAATATTTTGGGTGGCAATTGTGGGGTGTTGACCTTGGTTGCCCACTAGCTACCTACCAAGCTTCTCTGTCACTCCTCTTCCTTGGAGAAAATTTTCTCCAAAATAAGAAGAAAAACTCATGGATTGAGATAAAGACAGTTTAACAAAGAAAAGCAAAACCTTCACGTAGAAGCAGTCAATGTCCATCCACTTCCCAGGACCAGGACCTCAGTACACACAGCAGTTACTTCAGAAGACAAATCCCCTAGTAACAAGTGCCTCCCTGATCCACTATTTTCCTTGTCTTTGTTGCTGAGCATTATGTCATCCTGCATATCTTTGGTCAGTCTGGATTGGAGGTCGTGACTGTGCCCCTGTCCCAGCCTCTTCCTCGCTCCCAGTCTAACAGTCCTAGGCTGGAGAGAGCCTTGATGCTATGACAGCTCTGGTCCACAGTAGCTAAAACACTGGAATGTTATCAACACGTTTCTGGGTACAATTGCAAAGCACACAACTATGTGGTGAAGAGGGGAAAGTTAACTCGATTCCAGCCAGGTGCAATATGGCAATTTATCTTACATAGTTTTAGTCACATAATGAAGATCAATTAATTTCATGCCATTTTCTATATGAACAGTGTTTTAGGCTGGTCACCATAGGCTTCCCTCATGTCCAGTGACAAGAAAAAGACATGCTAACAGGCTGATTTGTCGCAACTATTTTAGATTTCCTTTTTCAGTATAAGATTAATTCCCTTAAAGAAGGGATACATGGCACTAGAGTGGCTAGAGAAGGACACTGGATTGATTATCTCAGATCTAAAATCTAACTTCTAGATACCTATGATAAAGGACATGTGAGCTGAGACTGCAGTTTCCTTAACTCTTTTTCTGTAGTCAGTAGAAAGAGAAAAGGGCTCATCTAGAAAATGACTTAAGAGTTTAGCTGATCTGCATAACATCTGAAGATTTTTCTTCTCTCTTTTTACTTTATGGTAACAGGACGGCAAAACAGGGAGCTTCAATCATATGTAGAAAATTACAAGAGAAAAATGGGGTACATACATCAGACAAATTTCTAAACTTTGCTAAGTGAATGTGGGACTTAGGAACTGAACTTTGACAACATTGATGGATTTTTCATTATGTGAGATTGCACACACAGTATTTCTCACTTGTTTGTCAGTGTTGTTTACCTATTAGACCTCTTTGATTGTTTCTGGTTTAGTTTTTGTTTGTTTGTTTGTTTGTTTGGGTTTGGTTTTGGTTTCTTGAGGAAAGATTTAGAGAAGAAAAGAGGTTCACTGCAGGAATTACTAATATACACAAAATTACTCATCCTAGGACATTGACCCATTCTCAGCGTGATCTCACATTTAGGCGGGCATACAACCCTCTGTCTTAGTCACCTAAATGTATGACTTCAAATACTGAGTTTATTTTCCAAAAATCATGTTTTCAGTAAAGCAAAGTAGGTATTCTCATGGTACAGCATGTTGAAATCAAAAGTAGGTGGATAAAAGCTCTGCTGATGTGCTTACTGTTTATTCAGTATGTACTGATATATGAAGTCTAGGCCAATAGTTCAGATTTAGATACCTAAATTTTAGATGTCCAGAATGAAATTAATCCTACTTTTATTATTTTGTTCTGGTTCAGTGTTTTGTTCTGTATTAGTGCTTTGTTTGTCAGAGCAGACAGGGGACCAAACTGCTGGAAAATAGCTCTGTGGTGAAGGACTGGTGGTCCTGGTGGACAAAAATCTGTTTATGAGCCAGCATTGTGCCTTGGGGGCCAAGAAAGACAAAGGTTTTCTGTGGTGCATTAGGAAGAGCATTGCCAGCAGGTTGAGAAGGTGATCCTATCCCTCTGATCTGCCCATATAAAGCCACATCTGGAGTGCTGTGTCCAGTTCTGGGCTCAGTACAAGAGAGTCATGGAGCTCTCGGAGCAGATCCAGTGCAGGGCAACAATGATGATTTTTATCTCAGTCCCTGAGTTTTTTCACTTCTCTTATTCCCTCCCCTATCCCACTTGGGAAAGTGAGCAAGTGCCAGTATTCTTAGCTTCTGGCTGAGGTTAAACAACATCAAGTTGTCAAAACAAAGGTGAATTTTAATGTCATGGTCTGGAACTGGAAGAATTGCCACACTGGGAAAATGCTAGACCTTTTCAAATGTTCAGATTTTATTGCAAGGGAAGCTAAAAGAAATATTAAAGTGTTAGCAAAAATAAAGATCTTTTTCAGGATAAGAAAGAATTTTCAAAGTTGTTCAGAAGGGAAAAAGAAAACAAAACAAAACAAAAAATCAGGAGAAATGGGAGATTTTTGTAAGCTCCATCTCTTCTGATTCAGTTGTAATTTCTATTTCTAAGTTAGACATTGAGCAACTAATGAAGGGATTTGGCTGGGACCTACATTAATGAAGTTGAGAGCCACTTTTCGCAGATCTATAGCAGATCCAAAGTTATAGCTGTTGAACCTGCTGCAAGAATACTTTACTTAACCTTTCTACAGACTGAAAACAACAGCCTCACTTTCAATTATCCCATTTATGCTTTGTTCTATATTTAATTCTAAATAGCAGTATAAGGCAGGATGAACTTCCAGTTAAGTAACAAAATGAAATCATAGGAGATAAAAAATTCAATATAACCAATTGCCATGTTTTGCCTAAGTAATGTAAGACAAAAAATAAAAATATATTTTTCCATCTCTTGTTTCCCAACTTGAAAATGAGACTATTGAACACTTCACAAGGGCGTTATACACATAAGTGTTCTGTGGCATTCAGATGTTATTGTGAGGGGGCAATATAAAGATAGATAGCTAAGGATTGCAGAATAGAGCATTTCTACTGTAACTGCTCAGTATCACTGTTCCCACCTGGATTCTCCAAAATACATCACTGTCTGCTAAATTTCATGCTCTTGTATGTGCCAAAGATAAATAAATAAGATAAAGCACCTTTCACTGAGTAAACCCTTTATTTTGTATAGCTTAGAGCCTTGCAAGCTTTTACATAACACTAAAGCAATAATTGTGACCTACAGTTTGCATTTTGTGGCTTATTACTCAGAGATCTACAGTTAGCATCAGTGTCATTTCCTCTTTAATGGGGAAAGGTGAGGATTTTATGGAAATTGTAAGTCAAAAATGTTTCATCCATATTTACTCTTTAATTATCAGCAGCATAAATGCAGAATAGCTCACATATCTGTTTTTCACAAAGGCACACAAGGTATGTGCTCTGTAATAGAATTCAATTTACATATATATATATATGTATATATATATATATATATATATGTATATATATGTATATATATATATATATATATACTTGTCTTTCCTGGAAAATGACTATTATAAGACCAACATTATAGTGACTACATTTGTAACTTGACTATTGAGTATCTCATTACAAAAATACTGCTGATTTTTTTTCTTAAATCTGTCTAATTAATTTTGCTATGATAGCTTTATTTCAGGAACTCTGACACTGTATAAGCTCATCATGATCGTGCTTCAGAAACCTTTAATGGTGATAAAATAGTTCTTCTATTTTCTTTAGGATGATGTCTACATAAATGCACTAAATAAAGCTAAACTTTAATTGAAAAAGTTAATTCTTTAATGAAACAGTAGATGAGCTTGTTCACTTTGAGCTCAATAAACACTGTAATTGTTGAATACACTTGGACTGATAATACAGCTTTAAAACAATGTGAGAAGGGCACATACACCTTCCAGTTCCTGTGCAGCTGATTATGCATATCACAAAATAAAGGACACTCTGCCAGCTCTGTAGCTGCAAAATCTACCTCCAAATCTCACTTCTATAGTATCTGTCTATCTCCCTATGTAGGAAAGTTCTTTCTTGTTTTTTCTTTTCTTTTTTTACCTTTTTTGTTTGGTGTTTTTAGAAATCTTTCAAGTACTGCCACAGCCGTAAGCAAACCCAGGCTCTTACGAGGTTGTGGTCCAGTACACATAGAAGTTGTGTGGCTACATAGGCATCTGTGAGAACTTGGATAAAATCAGTGGGCAACATGAAAATATGGGCTTATTGAAAGCACATTCAGGTCAATGATTATGAGCTATTAAATTATATAACTATATTAGGCCTCAGTTCGCTAGCACATTACACAGTTAATCTCGCTATCTCCACTGAATTTAAAGGAGAGACATGAATACAGGATGTCTCTATCTTAACCTTGGATTAGTCTTTCTACAAAGTTTTATATTAATTATGCTTGCATGAATATATATGCTCCTTTTTACCCTGCCTACAGTAAAAAGCCAGAGAACTTAGATTACTCTTCTTTCTTTATCCCTAAAAACTTACAGTGGGCAAGTTTTGTCAGTATTTGAACCTGTGTTGCTGGCCATTAGGCTATTGATTTTTACATGGCTTCTCACCTGGATTCAGCTGGATAGCAGGTATTTGCAGTGGCTTACCAGTCAAGTCAAGTATTCTAAACAGAATTTACCTAGTTGCTATGACTCCCTTCTCACCCTGCACATCGCTTTAGATGATGCTGAGTGCAAGTAGCCTATTAAGCAGTAACAAGTCTCCATACCTCCACTGCATCCAGATAAGCACTGGAAAAGTCTGCCCCTTATATCACCTGACAATATGTCCAAATGACATAAAAGAAAAGTGTCAAAAGGGGTGAGTGAAGAGAAGTAGCTGCCTACCAGGATAAGTGAATTTCCTGACTCCAGCAGTTGTCAATGGGTTGGGCTTTTTGACCTATCACTCAGCATGATCTTTACAAATCTCCTCAGCAGTGAATTTTAGAAGGTTTTTCTTTTTTTTTTTCTTCATAAGCTCTCTTAATAATGGTTTTCTTACTGAGCTTTAAACTTAGGTGTGACTTTAAGTAGTGAGTTTTCGAAACACATCCGTTGCTAGCCTAAGTTCTCATGCTGATTTAAGTTGAAATATAATTAAAACAATAAAGGGACTGCTAAGAAGTCTTAAGATCAGAGCTTAAAACCTCTAAGCAGAGAAGGCAGAAATATAAGCCCCATTATACACCTTTAAAAGGAAAAGTTTGTCTTTTTGTTTTAAAGAATATATAGGTATAGGCATATGCAAAAACATCACTGTCTCTCTAAACTTTCCTTTGAAATCTAAATTGAGATTAAAAATAAACAAAATTAACCTATCACATTCAAAAATCAGACAAAGTTCAGTTTCCCTCCATTATATCTAAGTGGGGAATGGAAATATCCAAGTTTCTGTACAGTTGATACAAAAGAGGAACCACAAAGGGATGAGCTACATCACCAAGTATAGACGTTTCTCTACTATTTTAATTATACTAGAAATTTGGGCTTCTACACATCTAACTTGAATATTTAAATGTGGCATCCCTGTAATGTTTTATGGGACTCTAAATTTCACTTTTTTCAGAACTACCTGTAAATGAATTGGAGGACAAACAATAAACACTGACAACTCAGTTTTTAGTATCTCCTTAATAGCAGGATGTAAGTCTGAGCCCCTCAAGGCTCTTCCAGAACTGAAAAGTCATTTTGGCCTTTATGAGAATTGATCCTAGTCATATCAAAAGACCAAGCTATCTTTATCAAAAACTGTACCTTGGCTATTTGCTTCCTTACTTGCTGAAGCTCTGTCAGCACTTGAAGGTGCACATTCTTTTATTTCTTGTCAGATTTGAAAATGTCCAAAGCCATAAGAAATATTCGTTACCTACAAGTTTTTTTTGATGCTGTTTAAACTAAGGTCAGTAATTAATGGTAACCTTGGTAAAACTCTAATAAAACTTAATAGGAGGAATCTAATATTCTCATATTAACAGGGAAAAAACTCACCTCCTCAAGTTCCGTTTTTCTAAGATGTTTGACTTTATGTTTTGCACAATTCAGCAATGAAATAAGGATAAAGACAACAACCAATGACAGAGCAGAATACACTGAATTACATTGTAAAAGTAGATGCCTCCATGAACTCCAGCATTGAAGAGAACTCTCCTTGAAGATCATAGACTAGTTTGGGTTATAAAGGACCTTTAATGGTCCTCTAGTAACCTCCTCTCCTGCAATGAGCAGGGACATGTTTAACTAGATCAGGTTGCTGAGAGCCACATCCCACCTGACCTTGACATTTTCCAGGGATGGGGCATCCACCACCTCTTTGGGAAATGTGGCAGTGTTTTACCAGTCTCATTGTAAAAAAAAATCTTCCTTATATCTAATCTTAATTACTATTCTTTAAATGTAAAACCATTACCCCTTCTCCTATCACAACATTCCCTGCTCATGTCTGTCCCCATCTTTCTTATAGGCCCACTTCGAGTACAGAAAGGCCACAATGATGTCTCCCTGAAGCCTTCTCTTCTTTAGGCTGAACAACCCCAACTCTCTCAGCCTAACTTCAAAGGAGGTGCTCCAGCCCTCTGATTATCTTTGTGGCCCTCCTCTGGATCCTACAGTTACCAGACTGTTGCTGATTTTTTTTTTATGTAGTACTAGTACCTCAGGTCAGGATCTATTTTTCTTATTTAGGGTATGATAAAACAGCAGTTGTAGACAATGAGTAGTGTAAATAGGCAAGATATAAAAAAGCTGAATAGGAAAGAGACATGAAGACAAATGATTGATACCATACCAGAACAGAGTCCTGGCCTTGGCAGACATGCAGTGTGAGACAGGCCACAGTAGTATTTTGGCAGAGAGGGTTGGGCCCATTTAGACTCTGTTTATGCTTAAGTGACTCCCTACAACTAGCCAGTTAACGATAAAGTGATTGCCACGGTGACAGCAACATCCAATAGCCAGGCACCATGGGAATTTCAGCCAGTTGTATCTTCCCCATGACTGATGGGAAGTGGAGAGGTCACGTACACATCAAATGTATCTGTGACTAAATGTGCTTCGGCAGCCAAATCTAGTTAATCTCCGTGCTATCAATTCATTTTCAAACCGCAACAAGTGCATAAAATAGGAGCAACCACTAAATATCTGGCAGAGCACATAACAAAAGTGAATCCATGTAGCAGTGGTCAGCACATGGCAGCAGAAAAAGGAGGTATCAATGAGACTATAGTTGCATACATTAAAACGAAAAAGAAACAAGAAAAACAAGATTTTACAAACTTACTCTCTTTAGACAGAAACAGCAGCCATTCCCATCTTGCCAACTCAGCCTTCCCTGACAATAGTTTTTCTTGTCCAGATTTATGTCAACATTATACTCATTAATTTGATAAACCTGTGAATTCCAGGCTGTTAAAACCAGATTTCATTAAAATAGCATATACTAGCCAACAAAAGAGTCTTAGCAAAGCGGTGAAAACATTAATTAGCTTCTGTTTCCCTATTTTCTTGTGGATTTCCCCCCACTCTTTCCAGCTTCTCCTTTGAAATATCCTTCGGCTATCCTTTTCCACTTGTCTCTCTTTCATGAAGATTTTGTCCTTCAGAGCCTCATTTTTAGATCTCTCTGCCTTATCACCATATTAAGTTATATGTCATCCACCACGATGACTCACAAATCTCTTTCCTCAGCCTTGATTTAATTTTCATACCCCATTTTCTGATACATTATCCGGATTGCCCTTTTAATTGTCAAGACTCAGCATTTGAAAACCTGAGCTTTTCTCTTTTTCCCAACTATACACCATGCCCTTCTTCCCTGGTCTACTCACACTAACACCTACCCATTTGGTCCATTCCATTATCCACTCCTTCCTCCCCTTCAGCCTCCTTAGGGCTCAACTGGTTTTTTGCTTGCAACACACACTGGAAAGGATCCTTCCTTTCAATGACCGCAGCTAAAAATGAAAATGTCTCATATTTCAATGCCTTCTAGGTTATAATGACAATGTGCCCATAGGTATTACCTGAAAAAATACCCTTTGGAAAGGGTTTTAAACTTACGTATAATATTCTGTATATGATTGAATCTCTAACCTTGTTTTTAAATAATAAATAATGGGTAACATATACATAATGGGGAGCATGTATATTTAGTGAAGCAGTGTAATTTTTAGAGTAGGTCTAAGTGTTGGATGGTTCATCCTGACTCCAATATATCTTTTTATCAAATGTGCCATTTTATTTCTTCTCCCTCCCTGCCTGTTTGTTTGTAACTGCGAAAAAAGCTTTTAATTTAGAAGGAACAAAGACTGTACTTTTTATCTCTTTTTTCTTTTTGAATGCCTGATACCTTTAGTAGTTACACGTTGTGGTGGTTTGTCTTGGGGGGACATGGTTTTAACACTGGCTGGGAATTAAACTCCAAATAGGCCACTCCCCTTTCCCCACCCTTTCTGATAAGAGAGGGACAAAAGCAGAGACTGGGTTGAGATAGCAATTTACTGAAACCTAAAAGCAATGAGGTAAGAAATGCACAGTAACAACAGCAGTATTGATAACAAAACTATACCAAAAGAAGGTGTTTTACCTGCAAAAAGATGTTCACTACCTCAACTTAGTTCCATGTGGCTGTCAGGACAAAAACAAGATGGACTCTCCTTGTAGGGAGCTCCCTGCAGAATTTCTTTTACTTTACAGGCTTGACAAAGAATGCTTTGTCTAGATGATCTTTAGAAAGTAGATTTTTACATTTTCAAAGGAAGTTAATACTTCTAATCCAGCAACACTGTCATCCAGTGGGATATAACTTTTAGATGTTGCATGTATAGAAACAAGCACTAATTCCCGCTCTAGTTGTAATAACTGTAAAGAACTGTAATTCACGTACAAAAAACTTGGATACGGTGAAAAATATATAATCTGACTCTTATTCTGGATTGACCCATTTCACATGAGTCTACACTTTCTACATTCCTTACACATTCTACATTTGTAACAATTCGAAGATAGATTTTCTCCTTTCATACAGCTAAAGTCATCAAGTACTTTGTTTACAACAGCTGTTCTTCTTCTTTGGCCCTGACAATCCCACAGTCTATAAACACTTTAAATTTTATTTTATTTTATTTACAGTGCTACTTAGACATGGGCTTCTTTTGACTTCTTGTTCTCCAGTACATTGCAGGCAAAATACCCATTTCCCATTGAGGGAAATGGGCAGTGTGCCATGTGGGATCAAGGTGTCAACACTTACCTTTGCTGTGAAAAATGAAGCCAGCTTTTATTACTCTCTCATTAGCTTTTGTTTTCATCTGTTGTTCAGTGAAATGTCTGTACATGCCCTCTGAGACAGTTTATTATAATGTGTAACAAAAAAAATTGTTAAGAGACACATGAAAACCTTGGCAATGAATCGGAAGTGGACCTAATAAAACTATTACTAACCCAGACTGTAACATGCTATACAGTGATATCAAATTGTTTACCTGTGTAAGACTGTTGAGCTGGTGTGTCTCTTCTTCCCTTATTCTATTTTTGCAAAGGTCATTATTTTGTCCTGTGTGGTTGCTCCCCATTCCTTATGACTATAACAGCAATAGTAAAAAAAAAAAAAAAAAGCAGTCACTTTATGAGTCTCATTGTTTAGCATGATTCAAACTATGAAAGAAAATATGATTCACCTTGACACCTTTCAAGTGTTGGCACCAATATAGTTTAGAAGAAGGAAAGTATACAATTTAGTTTGTAGGAAAACAAAATGACCATTCTTTAGAAAAATGTCATTACTTCAACATTTTTCTGATCTTAAAACATGAATGATTTACATTTTATCTTAAAATATTAGAATATGGTAAAAAATAAGATGTATAGAATATTAGAGTTTTCCTACTATGTAAAATAATGTAAACAATACCATTAAGTGATGCATTTTTGCTTCCTCAAAATACAATATTTGCCATTTCAAATTGGTATGATAAAACAATTTGCTTTGATAATGTTATTTCCTGGAAGTATTCAGAATGAGTATGTTTCTTCAAAATACATTTTCTGATATAATTTTATATAATTAATAAAAATTAGATTCAATAATAACTAAAAGGCAAAACAATTTTTTGAAGTTTGGTATTAAATTAGATAATCCATTTGGAGAAAACATTCATTTTCTTGGGCTGAATGTCTATATTCATATCTGTCTCAGGAATGATGTTTTTTATCTAAAGTTTTACAGAAGAACTAGTGTGGAATTTAGTACTTCAGTGAAATAAACCATTGATTCTGTACAGTGGTAATAGAGTCACTGTCTGAAATAGCTCATCAGTTGCAAAATTGGTTTTCAAATTACAGGGTTGATGTTGTTGAGATCACCATCTCAAAATCGCAATTCTTAGCACTATAAACTATGCTCTGAAACAAACTAGACTCTTTCTTTAATCATTGTCTGCAGTCATTTGTTTCATAAAAATTGTTATGCCTTAAGTACTTCAGCAAGTCCATAAAGAGGAAAAAGAATACATTTGCATGAGCACAAATCTACATATATGAAACATAAACATATATACACAGAGGTATATATACATGTATTCTTTTGGTATTTTAAAGTTAGCTGTTATTGTACTGCAGCTATTTCAGATTCTTTTCTCGATTTTTTACGTGGGTGTTGAGAGTTTTGATGGGATATTCTTAATTGCTTCTTTCTTATTAAGTTGTGAGGAAAGTGTGATCTAAATGAAAAAAAATTATAAAAAAACTCCATCTTATCAGGCTTGGCTATTGAAAAGGAGGGATAGGGAATGAGTTGCATTAGGGAGAGCCAACAGTTTACTTTCAAGGCAAATTGCATGCATTCAGAGCTGAAAATATTCCCATGAGACTGTCACCTCTGCAAACAGTGAAGTTCAGGCTGGTAGGTTTCATGACATTATGCTACATTTTATGAAGTCACATGCCAAAAATATATTATGCCCAATTAATTCAGTGCTTTGTAGATACAGTTATTTGGAAATGCTTATGACAACAGCTCCTGGCCAGGATATTCAGAAGCAGATTTTTGTAAATATGGCTTGCAGAACTTGTCCCAAAAAGCTAGGGTGCAAGATGAGATATGAGGAAGTAAAATTTCTACAGGTGACAATGTGCCTTTGTATTTTGCTTTCAAACTCTTATTTTCCTCTACGAAACAGTATTAGAAGTACTATCCCTTTTTTATACAATATTTTAGAGCTATATTAGTCTGTTTTAAAGGTTTAAAGAGCATGAGAGCATGATGGAAGTATGGATTGTATCAGAACTTTGTGCTGAGTGTATGGTTTCATACATGCTTGCATATCTTTTCATTCCCCTTTGAAATGCATCCTCTCTCCCTTTCATGCTATCCTTTTGGTTTTTTTTTTTCCCCCAGTTCATAGAAGCGTAGAATGGTTTGGGTTGGAAGGGACCTTAAGGACCATCTAGTGCCAACCCCCCTGCCATGGACGGGGACACCTGTGACCAGACGAGGTTGCTCAGAGCCCCATCCAACCTGGCCTTGAATAGTTTCAGATCACTTCTCTGACCTAGTTTACCATGTGATACAAAGGTTTTGTTTGGGCTTTTTTTCTAGTAGAATGGAGTGACGAAGGGACAGTGGGCAACTAGTAATGAACAGCTAAGAAGGGCTATGTGATATACTGATAGAAAGGGATGAGGAATTGTGACATTGGGGACTTCAATAAACAGTAAGGAGACAATGTTAAAAAAAAAATTTCAATTCCAAATCTCTATTAAAAATAGACTGGCTTGAAAAAATGCAGAATGTCATCAAGGGTTTAGTTCTATGTGTGTTGTCTGATTCCAGAAAGTATACATCAGTAGACTTTTGACAAATATTTAACAATCACTTGCAAAGCAGGACTCTGAACCTTTTGCACAGTCTGAACTGCTGCATTAAAGGAGATCTTTGCAGTTTACAGAATACATGACAAACACAGGAACAAAGATGTGAAATAAAAAGTATTTCAATGCCATCTATTTTAATTTCTTGTTAATTCATATCAATTAACACCATTACTTGCTGAGAATACAAATGACTATAATTTGCTCATAAAGTAATACATTTCTTTGTGAATTCAGTATGTACCTTTGGCTGTTCTTCATTCTATTATATTTCCACTTTAACTTGCAAACAAAACTTCATTTTGTCACCATTTCATTTGATGAAATTCCTTTGCCTTTTATATCATGGAATTAGTCACTTGAAATTTGCCTTGGAATTGCATCTCTTGCTCTGCTGCACACTGTGCAAGAACACCTGTCTTGCCAAGAAAATAATGGTAGTCAAGGGCAATTTTCAGGATGGTGTGGCTCTGGCCAATTAGAATAAATTGGAATAGAAAAGCAACAACTAAGAACAAAACAAAAATATAGCCAGTTTAAAGAGATGTTTATGCAACGTGTTGGAGCGCATGACAATTTTAACATATGATTTTTTTTTTTACTTTTGATTCAGTAGTAGATTTAACTATTTGTCTGAACTCCTTTATTCATCTTTCTCATCCTTTCTGAGAACACAGAGAAATGGAAGAGAGCTTATATGAGGAAGGAGCTGATAGGGTAGAAATGTAATTGTTTTGCTTTATGGTTCAGCAGGCATCCTCCGCTTTAGAAAGACAAGTACAGAGATGCAAAAGACTTCAAATAAACATTGAGATCTGACCATGCATTAGAGGTATACTAAGTTAGCAGTAACCATGCGATAAATACAAATTGTCTTTCTTTAAAAAAAAATAGCATAACCAAAAAAACTCCATGGTTTTTAAAAGTCTCAATAAATATTATTTTCAGTGAGGTGAGACGTATATAGAGAAATTGTGCCACTTTCCAAGACACTAAAAGTCTCATTCCATTCTCTTCATGGTTTTAACATGACACAATTCCGCCATCGCTGAAGATCCTGAGAAAGCGAAGTAACACTTAGCTGAAAAACTGCTTAAGTATTAGCAAAGTTATGATTTAAACTACTTCTACTACTGAAGCTAATACTTAGGACTCAGCATGATCAGAGTTCAGAGAAAAAATGTTAATGATATTGAGAGATGAGTCATACTGTCAATAAACAGAGGGCAGTCATCAGGTTCTGTGTGGATCCCTAAGCCAAATTTGACGTTGCGATTGCTAGCTCATTTAAGAAATATGTCAAGTTCAAATGAGAACATTAATATTATTTGATTATTTTTTCTTTTTGGTCATTATTTGTGTTCATACTGTGGGAAAAGTGTGTTAATTTTTTCTGTGCCTTACAGTTTTGGTTCTCTCATCATCCAGCCAGGGTACAATATGGTTCCTTCCCAAAGACTCCTTCCCAATGGCTCTCAGAGGCTGTTTTCCAAAAGAAAGTGCACTTGCAGGTTTAATCAATGTCTTCAGCAAGACAACTGGAAAGAGTTTAAGCCCAGGTCCATGTTGTATACTGTGCTATACATACGAGTTCCAACATAAATTCAACCAATACTTTGATATTGCTTTGAACTCTGTTTTCCCACAGTTTTCTCATCTCCTGACTATCCACACTATACAGACACAGTTTGTATGTTGAACACAGTTTGTGTGTTGGCTTGGACTGCATTCAATATTTCCATTCAAAAGGAAATGTGAGATTGACAGAAAGACGTATGTGTCATTACCCAACCCGTTCTTGGCCTGGGCAGAAATGATTTCCTGAATGAAGAATTACTGACTGAATGTTGACCTGAGGAATACAGAAATGGAGAAAAGATATTTGTAAATCTCACACTGATAGTAAAATCTTGGTTGTTTGAGGTACAAAATCACAATTAGACAGTTTGGTGCATTCTTTTCAAAATACACCTGCGTTCCTTGGTGGTCATAACATCCTTCATATTCCATCATTTCTGTCTGGCTACAGGCCTCCATCCTCACCAGCAATATACCTCCAACCCATCTAGCTTCAACCAGTCCAATATATCTTCCTGTCAACACAAACAACTGCAAATAATGGGGTTTTTTCCCCATTTACACTGCTTTACACGTAATTTTAAGTAAAGTTATAAAAGTTCTTACTGCCCTGGTTCTGAGATTAAGACCACAGAAACATAAAACTATTGAGGCTAGAAGGGACTTCTGGAGGGTCACCCGGTTTAACCTTCTACTTAAGAAAAGCCACTTAGAGCTGTGTGCCCAGGACCATGTTCAGATGGCTTTTGAATAACTGCAAGGAAAGAAACTCCACAAACAACCATGCTCCGTCACTCTCACAGTGAGAAAGGCCTTTCCTGATGTTCAGAGAGAACCATCTGTGTTTCAGTTTGTGCCTATTGTCTCTAGTTCTGTCCCTGGCATCACTGAAAATGGTCTGTCTCTGTCTTCCTTGCGTCCTCCCTTTAAGTACGTATAGACATTGATGAGATCTTCACTTCTCTAGGCTAAACAGCCTCAGCTAGCTCAGCCTTTCCTCATATAAGAGAGACTCCAGTCTTTTCATCCTCTCTGTGGCCTTTTGCTGGAATCTCTCCAGGCCTGTTCTCTACTGACGTTCCCAGAACCGGACACAGTACTCCAGGTGTGGCTTCACCAGTTGAGATAAAATTGAGCTTCTTCGCAATAGCTGTGGTCATCCTGCATTATTCCCCGAGTTTTATGGGCTCACGGCCCTGGCTCATATCCACTGAGCCTCTTAAATTTTAGGGGTTCATCCAGGGGTCACATTCTACCTCTAGGGGTTTAGTCAGTCACAGGGGGTCCCTCTGAATGGAAGCATGACCTTTTGGCATATCAGCATCTCCTTCCAGTTTTGTGTCATCAGCAACCTTGCTGAGGGTACACTCTGTTGCATCATCTGTATCAATGAAGATGTTAAACAGGACTGGGCCCAGTATTGACTGCTAGGGTACACCACTAGTTATTGGCCTTCAGCTAGACTTTATGCCCACTGATCAACCCTTTCTCTGGGCCTGCCCATCCAACCAGTTTTCAACACAGCTCACTGTCTGCTCATCCAGGCTATACAGCAGCAGCTTCTCTTTGAGAATCATAAGAGACACAATGACTTAACCATTATTTTGTCCCTCTGTTACAGCTTGTGAGCATATTCTTCTTTCCTCTTCTCTTCACCTCTGTGTCAAGTCTAGTCCTTTCTGTACTGTAACCCTCTAGGTGGTAGAAGACCATGATTAGATCTTCGTGAGCTTTCTTTCATGCAGCCTAATCCAGCTGCCTCAATATCTCCTCATATGAAATATGTTTGAGCTGTCTGAACATCTTACATATTGGGGGGGCCACAATCAGAGATTATTCTCTAACTAAGACATCACAAATACCAAATAAAGAGAAATAAACCATTTGCTTGATCTGTAATATATCCTTTTTCTAAATCACCTCTGTAAATGGTATATTAGAAAAAGGATATGTTTGGTGGTTTTCACCACCAAAAGGATGCATTGCTGACTCATGTCTGACTCACAGTGCAAGCGGACATCCACAATTAGTCTGTACTGTTGCAAGTTATCCTCACCTGCAGGACTTGGATTTTTTCCTTTCTTGATCAAGAACAATGAAGGAAAATAGAAAAACCTGAAACAATGGGAAAATATACTGAAAAATAAGGAAAAGTACAAAGCAAGTAAAAGAGCAAATGAGGAGATAAGCTACTTAATATATGTACTAATGAGAACAGAGACCAAAAATGAAAAATACCTTCAATGATTCCAGGAAAGGCAAAGAAATACTTGACTGTATTCTGTTTAGACTGGACTTCCTGTTCCCAAAAGAAACGGGAAAAAATGAGAGGAAGAATAATAAACTGAAAAAAAGAATTCTTGTTGTCTTTCTACTATTGCAAAAAAGTGGTAGAAGATGGAAAAGTAACAAACTATAGAGAAGTCATATTGCAATAAATGAAAAGGCCAAAGGGAAACAGTGGACAAACACAATTAGAAGGAAAAAGATAGGAAAAACTTGAGGTAAAAGTAGATTTGACATTCAGATTGCTGCCATATAATGGGTTTGACCTTTAAATTACTGAATTTACATTTTTCTTATCTCTGCATTGTACTTAGTTCTAAGGGAAATTTTACATTTTAAAACACTTTGATCAATCCATCAAGTTGGGCTATTTATGAATCTAAATAAAAACAACTGCCCTTCTTAAAAGTGTATTTTTCCAAATTTGTACACTGTGACTGCCAACAAGGAGCTTCCATGGTGCTGAAGTTAGTCATGTATGTTTCTGAGGAAGTATTTTTTGAGATTTCTCAGAACAACAGTTTAGATCTCAGTCAATATGGCCCTTATTAAATTACATTGCACACATGCTGAATCCTTGATATCACATTTAGTTAGTCCAAATGTTGTGAAGAATACGGAGGCAGATGATATCTAGATTTGATATGCGCTGATGATACACAGAATTTTTAAAAATTTGCTTGTTTTTGCAAATGCAGAGATTAGGAATGCAGCCAGGTAAATTTCTTCTTTATGCTTTTTCTTCCCTTAATTCTACTAAATAGCACAGAACAAATAAAAAACAAACCTAGAAAATCCTTGGACATTCAGAGGAAAATAACTATGTTAAGAATATATTATGGTTAAACAGTATGGCATTTGCAGCAAGCAAACTTATGAACTTGCCAGCCTCTAAGTTACAATCTGGTCTGAACTTTATGTTACCTTGAAGTATTTCTCAGAGAGTACAATTCTGATTCTGTACTTTGAGGGGTGGGTTGTAATAAAGTATAGCCATGTAACATTATGCAGTATTGTGTTTCGTGCTGTCTAGTAGGGTCTATAAAAGTCACTTATTTCAAAGAACATTGCAAACATACTTAAATAACAGCATAGCTTCAAAGAGTGAACCATTGAGAAAACTTGCTGTAGAAATCAAAGGTTGTCCAAGGTTACAACTAAATTCATTTAGACACAGTGCCTGAACTGAAGCCTTGAGAGTTCACACTACATATACATTGCTAGGTAATTTGTTTTCTATTTTTCTGTGTTAGCAGTCAGACTAATACAAGAATTGCTCATTTAATTTATCTGTCTTGATTTCTTTAAGTTAGATACTCAAGGGAAAAAAAAAGGCAAGAAAGAAAAGTAAACTGAACAAATAAATGTTTTGGTAATTCTTAACTTTCTCTCTTTTCTTTTTAGCATTGTGTTGGATTAACCTTGACCGGATTCCTGATGCCTACCCAGATGTTCCCTCACTCCATGTCCTTGACTGAACAGGGGAAGAAAAGATTAAAAACTCATGGGTTTAGTTAAACAGAGGGAGATTGCCTTCCGCATGTGCACATCATCAGATGGACATGTCATCCACAAAAACTGACTTGGTGAAAATTTATTGCCAGTTAAAACTGTAGGACAGTGAGAAACAAAGACAAAAGTAAAACATCACCTTCCCCCAACCCCTTTTCCAGCTTCACTACTTCTTTCCCAACTCCTCTACCTCCTTCCCTGCGGACATTGCTGACAGCATGGGGAGTAGGGGATTGGGGTCAGCCGTAGTCTGCTGCTCCTTCCTCCTCATGTTTTGCTTGCTCCATCATGGGTCCTGCCCACAGGCAGCAGTCCTTCAGAAAACGTCTAACTGCTCCTGTATGGGATACTCCGTGGTCTGCAGGGGAATAACTGCTCTACTGTGGTCCCCTCCAGAGGCTGAAGAGGAATGTCTGTGCCAGTGTTTGGAGCACCTTATCCTCCTTGTCTGACCTTGGTGTCCACAGGGCTCTTTCTCACACATTTTCCCCCACCCCTCACTGCCTTACAGTGTTTTCCCCTTTCTCAAATGTGTTTATTCTCAGGTGCCACCACCTTGGCTTGGGGCTGTGGGGCTCAGCTGTACCCTGCAGTGTGTTTGCTGGAGCTGCCTGAAACTGTCTGTGTCCAGCATGGGGCAGCTCCAGCCATGTCTCATGGAGGCTGCCTCTGCAGCCCTCCACTACAAACACCTGGACACCTGCACTCAATACAAATAACAATTAAAGTGGAAAAAAAAAAACCCCAACTTGTTAAAATCTAAGAATACAAGTTACAACAGGAAACAAATAAAATTGGATATTGGTACTGTGATGACAAAGCAGGACAAAATTTGGATTACAGTCAAACTGGATCCTATTGACCTCCAGAGATTAATTTCTTCTATGGTTTTGAAATTCTGTTAGAATAGTTCTAATGCAATGAGAGCACCAGTAAAAGTAGCCAGTTAGAGGATAATTAATCAACAAATGGAAAGGGTAAGATTCATTGCCTTTATCAATAGCTATTTAAAAGTTAAAACCTTAAAAAGAAAACTAATCACACAGATTCTTTATGTGGTTTATGAGGAAAAAAAAGGCAGGAAAAGGAAATTCAGAGATGGCATGACTCAACCCGCAAAGCTGATGACCTCTCTTGTTCTGTTGATTATGAGTAAGACCTTGATTAGCTGAGTCTTGCTAGTTTTTAGATCCCTAACCAGCTTCAATATCTATTTTAGTGGTGCTATCAATTGAAATTAATCCCAATTCAAATTTCCAGTTTCAGTATCAGTGAAACTGAGTATTCATATTTTAATATGCTTTATGACTCTTACCAGGGCAAGATGTGCTGTTCAACTTGTTCTTTTTTTTTTTTTTCTTGCCTATTTTCACTTATTTTATTCATTTTGTTCAACTGTAAAATTTTTGATAAGTACTATCTTCCTTATAATTAATTATGCTATTCTTATGGCAAGGACATGTTAGTTCCTGATCAAACTCGTGTGGTCTTCTCAAGTTACAAATAATAAATTAAACTAAATCTCCATACCTAGAGTCTGACTAATAAAAATGGCAAATATTCCTTTCAGATTTTTCATCAGTAAGAAAAGAGTGTTTTCAGATAATGCCTTTTTTTTTTTTTTTTGAAACTGAATGCTAGTGTTGCAACTTTGTCTTTTATTTATTTCTCACTATTATGACAAAAACATTACACTGCGGGTACGATACAAGACAACTAACGAAAAATTGCTTCTTGCATCCTAAAGCATGACTTAGGAAGTAAAGTTTCAGCCTTTCATGAGCTTTAAAATGTTTATTTAGTGAAGAACTCAACATTAGCATACCTGACTTGTTTCTGACTTTAGATTGTGAGTTTAGACCCTGTGAATTTAGATCACTTCTTATAGTAATGTAACTGCTTACAAGAAGTTTTCTGGGGAACTCACTTGTAACTGGAAGAGATTCATACATCATTTCCTCTCCTAACTTCTCTATTGATCAAAATATTTGCTGGCTGATCTTTTAATAGGTTTTATTTTTATTGTATATTTTATTGCAAGATAGAATTTTGCACAATCTAAGTTTATGATCATGTAGAATGATATATATGTTTCTGATAAGAAGTCAATCTACAAATTTGATTGATAAAATGTTTTCTTGAGTGCTGAACATTACTTTTTTTTTCAATTTCTTTGTGTGCTGCAGACTGCTCTTAATATCTAATGCATTGACCAGAACACAGATTCAGCACACTTCCTTCAGCTAAAAGCTTGGCAGAACACACTTTAAAATGCATCAAATAACAAGCTTATATTATTCAACTACCTGTAATGTAGATTTAGTGTGCATATTTTTCTAACATCATTTGCTCCATTGCTTTTTCCCTTAATTCTGTTTTGAAGGTGTTAAATGTTTTTCCGTAGGAAATAATATAAATAAATAGTGCCATTTTAGTCATTCTTTGCCTTTGTTAGTGAGAACAGTAAGGCAATTTGATATAATCTGCCTGGAGATTTTTCAGTGATTAAAGCAAAAAACATTTATAAAGCACCTAATGAGATTTTTTAAGTGAACAAAACAAGTTTTTCATAATAGCATAAGAATTAAGATTTCACAGCATGATCTTGTTACACAGATGCCAAGAGCTCATATGGATTATTAAAACACAAATGAACTTTTAAGAAGCTATAATGATCTATACACTACAAGAATGTTTAAATGAAAATAGAAAATTAAATTTAAAAGCATTACTTCATGAAGATCAAAGCTAAGGATGCAGCCAGGTTAAAAGATTTTGGGAGTTTATTACACCAGAAATAAACCAAGTAATTTCTTTCTCAAAATATGTAATGTGGGGAACTTGTTCTTCACAGAGCCCAAGTGGATGAGTAAAGACTCTACATGCTCTTTTCCACCCCATCTGGATATGTACTGTAAGCCCAGATTATTAACAAGGATATACAGTTTGTCCATAGTAGTCCCGCCTTTGGTGTAGGCACTTAGGAAGTAGATGAGGTGAGGAATTAGTCATCCCCTACTATAAAATGGGTAGTACTACTTGTTATTACTCCAGCAGAAAAATACACTTACTATTGACATTTATATTTGGCAGCCCTTTGTTATTGTCTGTAAGGCTGATTTCACAAGAAGGGCTGCGAGGAGGAACTGGGGGGCTACAATTGTGTCAGTCTGAGTTCAGTGCTGGGGAAGGCTATGGAGCAGATCAGTTTGGGTGCCTTCACAAGACTAATGGGAGATCAGGCTAAAAGAGCACAGTTACCTGTGTCACAACACTGTCAAAGCCACAGAAGGAACTTGCCGTAAAATAAACCACCACAATGGGAACTTGAAATAAGCTCAGAAGGCAGGAATTTATGACAGGAAAGTGCTAATTCCAGGCATGATGGAAGTAAGGTCTGGTTAGTACATGGTGGTTAATGCATCTGGACAAAAATTCTCACTGTAGCAAAGTGGGAAAGAAAGCTACGGCTCATACACATACCACCCCAAATTATGGGAGCATCATCTATGCCCTGTGGGTACCTGGAATTTAGACTGCATAAAGATGGTACTCTCAAAGAGCAACTCTGGGATGCCCATCACCGAGAAGCCCAGGATGAAGGACCAGCTGGACACTGCTGGATTCACAGGTGGTGACCATCTTCTACTTGATGTCTCTCTCCCTGCTCCCCCTTTCTATTTCATTATATGTCTGCCTCACATTTACTCTTAAATAAAATCCATATTATTCACTTTGGCATATGGTCTCGTGCACCTTCATTCAGGCACAGACATTTCTCACTAATTGGATCATAACACAGGCCTGGTCAACATGGGTTTGGGAAAGGCAGGTCTTGTTTGACTGACCTGACCTCCTTCTGTGAAAAGACCACCCACATAGGTGATAAGGGAAAGGCTGTGGGTGTTGTTTACCTAGTCTTCAGTAAAGCTTTTGACACTATTTCCCACAGCATTCTCCTGGGGAAACTGGCTACTCAAGGATTGGATGAAAGTACTTCTATCTGGGTAAAATAATGGCTGGATTGGCAGGCCCAGCAAGTGGTGGTGAATGGAGTTAAATCCAGCTGCTGACTGGGTACAAGGGGTGTTCTCCAATGCTCAGTATTGGGGCTGGTCCTATTTAATAGCTTTATCAGATGAAACCTGGACAAGGGGATCGAGTGCAGCTTCAGACAGTTTGCAAATGAAACCAAGTAGGGCAAGAGTGTTGATCTGCTGAAGGACAGAAAGGCTCTGCAGAGCAATCTGGACAGGCAGGGTTGGTCGGCCAAGGCGTATAGTGTGGTATAGTATAGTATAGTATAGTATAGTATAGTATAGTATAGTATAGTATAGTATAGTATATTATGAGGCCGAGTGCCAAGTCCTTGCACTTTCTACCCATTTCTAAAAATGCATGCAATGTTTCCCTTTCTCCAGTCACTAGGGACTTCATCTGGTTTCCATGACTTTTCAAATATCATGGATAGTGGTTTGGCAACTACGTAAGCCAATTCCCTCGGGACTCTGTAATATGTCTTGTCTGGTTCCNCCAATTCCCTCAGGACTCTGTAATATGTCTTGCCTGGTTCCATATACTCATGTATGTTCAGGTTCCTTAGGTGGTCACAAATCTAATTTTCTCTTATGTAGTTAGGGACTTTGCTCCTCCAGTCCCTGTAGTCCATCCACTCAAGAGATGTGGGAAGAGAGGTTGCCAGTGAAGACAGATGAAAAACATTGTTGAATACCTCAGCTTTTTCCTTGTCTGTTCTTACCCGTTTGTCAGCTTTGCTCATCAGTGGGGGTACACTTTCTCTGGCCTGCCTTTTCTGGATGAAAAACCTATAGAAGCAGCCCTTCTTGTTATTCTTTGTGTCCCTTGCCAAGTTCAGCTCCAGCTGCACCTTGGTCTTCCTCACCCCACCCCTGCACAACTGGATAGTGTTCCTATACTGTTCCCAGAATACTGGCTATGAAATACCCATTTAAAATAGATTTCCTGTAATGACGATATTTATGATCTATTAGGTAAAGAAACAATGTTTTAGAAAAGCAAATATGTAGCTACATAAAAGGGAACTAAACCAGAGACACAATGCTTTATCTCTAACGTAATTCTTATGCTGTCTGGAGTGATCTCTTAAATAAGTGTTACCATTGTGAAACTGAACCTAGAAAGGGAGTGCAAGATGTTTGATTTTATTCTTTGTTTTCTTTTGTTTGGTTGCTTCTTTCTTTCACTATCCAAATGTACTTTAATTGATGATAAATTAAATCATTTTTTCTTTAAGCTGAGTCTCTTTTGCCCATGACAGTAAGTGGTAAGTAATTTCCCTGCCTTTACCTTGATGCACAAGCATTTTAGTTTTATTTTCTTCTCCTGTGCACTTAATAGTGAGAGAGTGGCTTGGTAGGTATCTGGCAGCCAGAAAATGTCAACCCACCACAGCAGCTTTCAGTGTTAAATTCATATATTTCCAATAGGCTCTACACATATATTTAACAGGCTAGCAGTATTCTGGTTTTCTTACTTTTACTTCCTTGAGGCATCATATATTATTTATTATTATAACATCATAATTTCTTTATTTGATATCAACTGGTTTAGGAAAAATATTTTACAATATGTGGTCTTTGATTTGGTTGGTTTTCTTGTTTGTTTGGTTGTTTTTTTTTCTTTTAAGGTTTCAACAAGTTTTATAAAAGATGATAAAAATTACGTGCTTTAAAGAGAAATATCATCAAATTGTGTCATTTGAGACTAAAAAAATGTGAAAACTGGGATTCTAATCTGCGAAGAGAGTTTTTATTTCATAGAAATTAAAAAAAACCTAGTACATCACATCTTTCAGCTTTGCATGACATTCATGAGAACTTAAGATTAAAGGTCAGTGCCACTAATCAGTGTACTGGCACATATCCTGTGGTACCTTGTTGCCAACAATGGTCAATACTTTTCAGAAAAAAAGATACCTTGAACACTTGGAACAAATATGGGATAAAGTTCCCTTCAGAAAGTGCTTATTTAGTATAACTGTCCTCTTTAACCTGCTTATTCAAAAATTCTGCAAACACATTATGATAACCATCAGAAAGGCAAAGATGTGAATGGATATTAGTGAACTATCATACTTTTTATGACAAAACACAAAATTATTCTTTATAACAGACCACTTTCACAGTCATAGGACTAGCTTTTTAATACACATGCCAAAGCGACTTATTTCACCATTATTGCAGGTTCTTTTACGATCTAGTGTAAAAGTGTGTGAAGACATTTCCTTCACTCCTCCTTTCTCCACATATAAAACACATTTAGAAAAAAAAATTGAATATGGATAGAGTGAATCCTTTTCACTTTTTGCACTTTATTGTCATTAACAGTATTTTTTTCTTTTAAGATCATGTACTGACTTTCTTTTACATGAAAAGACTGGGAGGTTAACAAAGCTGATGGTGAAACCTGGTATGGGCAACATATTTCACCAGTGTTTAAAGTCTTTAGGCATGAAACGCATTAAAAGTATAAAACATGCAGTAGAACTTGCAAATTGTCCCTTAAAATAATTTTACTAGAAATAGCTTTTAAATTTTGAAGGAAAACAGCTCTGCAAAGCATTCCTCCTTTCAGACGATTCATTGCTTCTAGGTTTAAGTATTATGGGAAAGATAAATGCTTCTATTTTGATGTTTTAAAGTTCATTAGTTAAAAGCACGGTATGAAAAATGTTTTAATACCGTCTTGCTTAAATTTCCAAATATTCAGAACTTACTATTTGATTTAAGAAGACCTTTGCATATTTCGAGCCAGAAGGAGTATTGAGCATGAAGTTATCCAATATAGAAGCAAGTGGTGAATTCAAAATCTGCTGCATTCTAAGTGATTTGCTATCAACAGAATGGCACTGAAATGTTCATGTTATGTGAAAGATTTTTTTTCACTTTGTTGTAAATTGAGTCATCAGTGAAGCCCTATGTATCTGCCAGTATTGTTATCTAGCTACGTGCCGTGGACATAGAAACTGGAATAGAGAGCATTTGGATTTCTTAAATCAATACACCACTGTTGGAGTCAGAGACAAAATTAAGAGACTTTTAACTGGTAGTCATTCAAAATGGTGGCATTACCTTTTTCTTCAAAACAGTCCTGCTGTAAAACAGGAAAGGTGATGCAGGCCTCATTCTGGAAAACACTTCCATAAACATAAGTACAGAAAAATCAGATGGGGTTCACCAAGGGGGAAATCATGCTTGACCATCTTGATATACCCCTATGATGAAATAATTAGCTTGGTGCATGAGGGGAGAGTGATGGATGTTGTCTATCTGGCCTTCATTAAGGCTTAAGACACTGTCTCCCATAAAATCCTCATAGACAAGGTGTTGGAGTCTGGGTAGATGAGCAGTGAGGTGAATTAAAAATGAGCTGAATGGCTGATCCCAGAGGCAGGCAATCAAATGGCTCAAATTCTAGTTGGACGCTGGTGACTAGTGCTGTACATATGTTAAGAGAGGATCTACAGAAGAAAGAGCCAGACTCTTCAGTGGTACCCATCCACAGAACCAGGGTCAATAGGAAAAAACTGAAACACAGGAGGTTCTCTCTAAACATCAGGAAACACTTTTTCACTGTGAGAGTGACTGTGTTAACACGTCTCTTACCAGTTACTGTAATTGGCAACATCTTCATACTTTTTCAAGGCTGGAGAATTTGGGATGGAGATAATCCTTTCTGGATGTCCTTGATCCTTTCCTATATAAAAAAATGCATGCTAAAATAAATTTTTTTTAATCTACATTTGAAAAAAAAAGAAATAAATACCACTGTATTTTTTACATAAGAACTTCTTTTCTAAACACTGATTTCAGATATCAATTTTTTATGGTCTTATCTCTTCGAAGGGAAAAATAAAGTAAGAGAAAAGAACGTTTGAAGTTCAGTTCTGGAACACAGCCTTTGCAAGACAACAGAGAGTGATGAATAGACCATTCTATATCCCATTCTCTCGGAATTAGTACCTTAAACCTTATTTTTAAAGCATTTTTAGCAAAAACATATATTTCTATATGACATGATTATTTATCAGGTAAGCCAGCTTCTTTTGACAAAAGCTTCACATTTTCTGAAAAAAACACTGGTGAAGTATTAGGTGACCTGAATCTCTCAGGCACGGAACACTGTTCCCTTGAGGTTGATTATTTGGCTTCCCGAATATGTCATTCTAAAGAACAGCAGATACATCTTCCAGATTCAATTATGGAGAGGCGACACCATCATTTCCTCTTAATATAACAGTTTATCTTGTATTGTGACGATCAGGAAAGCCAATCCTAATGAACAAAATGTCAAGCATATGGGGGTAGGAAAGATAGCAGAAATGGCTCATCAGATCAAGATATGAAGCAATCCAGCCCAGGAAAATTAAATAGTAAATGATTATTGTGTGCAAAGACTGGGCTCATCTGTGCATCATTAAATGTATTTTTTAAATTTATTTTTAAATAAAAACACAACTTCTTGGGTTTAAATACATCACTTGTCTTTAATAAATCCATCATTGTTGTGTCTTTATCATATATGAATTTGAGAAGTAATCGTAGGAAAAGCACAACTAAATAATTGCTTAATGTTTGTAATGTACACAAATCATATGTGCAAAAATCTTTTAGTATTTGGTCATAGTATTTGCATTAAATGAGGGTATGAAAAAATTACCTCATCTTTCCCACACATTATATTATAGTTACATGTGTGACTATGTAAGTGTCTAATTTGAAGTGTCTAATATTCAATAAATTCATGATTAGTGTTTACAGAACAGGACTCAAACTTAATAGGAATCTAATTACTTCAGAAGGAGTAAGCCATCATAATCTGAAATTAGCGTAACAGTTACAAACCTTTGCTCTGATCTGCTCTGAGAAATGGAGGGAGTACACTAAACAACCCTAAACCAAACAGGACAGGCAGTATTCAGAGGCACTGGGAGCCAACCCTGTATTGCACTACCTCTACAGCCTTATGCAGCAATTAACAGAGTGGCAATAAATGTTGTTGTTCACACAGAATCATTTAGGTTGGAAAAGACCTCTGAGATTGAGTCCAGCCTTTGTCTGATCACCACCTTGTCAATTAGACCACGCCACTAAGTTCCACATCCTGTCGTTTCTCAAGCCACTCCAGGGATGGTGACTCCACCACTGCTCTAGGAAGTCCATTCTAATATTTACCAACTCTTTCCGTGAAGAAATTCCTCCTGATGTGCAACCTGAACCTTCCTTGACACAGCTTGAAGCTATGACGTCTCATCCTGTCACTGGTTGCTGGAGGGGAGAGAGTGACACCCACCTGGCTACAGCCTCCTTTCAGAGTGCAGTAAGGTCTCCCCTGAGCCTCCTTTTCTCCAGGCTAAACCACCCAAGCTCCTTCAGCTGCTTCTCACAGGACTTACTCTCTAGACCCTTTATCAGCTTTGCTGCCCTTCTCTGGACCTGCTCCAGCACCTCAATGTCTTTCTTGTAGTGAGGGGCCCAGAACTGAGCACAGGACTTAGGGGCAGCCTCACCAGTGCCAAGTACAGCAGGACAACCACTGCTCTGGTCCTGCTGGTCACACCATTCTCGATACAGTACAAGATGCCAGATCTTCTTTGCCCCCTGGGCACAAGGGTTGACAGCCAGCACCCCCGGGTCCCTTTCTGCTGAGCCATTTTCTGGTCAGTCTGCCCCCAGCCTGCCATGTTTCCGTGAGGGCGACCACATCACAGCTTTCCTTCCGCACAATGATCTCCAGCTCCTCCTGTTTGTTATCCATACCTCATGCATTGGTGTCAATGCACTACAGCTGGGCTATAGATTTCACCCACAAATCTGGCATGCCACCACTAGGCTCATCTCTGCTGAGCCTCGTCTTACCCTCTTCTCTCTTCAAACTGAATTTAAAGCCCTCTCAATCAGCCCTGCTGACTCATGGGTTAAAACCCTTTTCCCTCATTTAGACAGTAAACCTCACTGGGCTCCATCAGGCCTTGTGCCGTGTAAACCATCCCATGATCAAAAGAGCCAAAATTTCAGCCACATGTTGATCGGGTGGGTTCTCCTGTTCCTTTCAGCATTTTTCCTTGCAACTGAAGGAATGAGGGAAAGCACCACCTGCGCTCTTGTCCCTTCAACCAATCCTTTAGATTGACCTAGGACTTGTCTCATCAACCTTGTCTCTGTCAACCTGGACAACAAGAAGTGGTTAATAATCAGAGGGCTGGAGTAGTCCAAAGCAGTCTCCAATCTCTGTTACCTGGCCCCAAGGTGGGGGGAGCTGCTCAGGAACCCCCTGTACAGCCTGATCCAACCCTCACCCCTGGGCTTACCTCAGCTGCCACTGCTAATTCTGCTAATGCCTCACTGTTGTTTTGGGCTTTTTTCTACAGAACAACATCTGTTAAGTTTTATAAATCTTCTTGCTTTGCCATAAGGTAGAAAAAAGACCTTTTGAAGTGTCTTGTGACAAAGAAGACACTAGAAAAGTCAACTAAAGCTTTTCCTACTCCTTTTGTCCTAAATTTTATCACTAACTTTCCCATTTCTGACAAAGAAGAAAGATTGAATAATCAGTCAGCTGAGAGTGATTTTTTTCTGAAGGGTAGGAGGAGAGAAAGGAGAAAAAATAGCTCAAACTTTATCTCTCCTGAAGAAAGTATTCCAACTTGTATTACATGGAATAAATACACTGCAACAACTTTTTTTTTTTTTAAAGTTCTCTATCTCATGATTAAGAATACATCCACCAGAGTGTAAAGAAGATTTGTCATTTTGGTGTATAAAAGTGTTTACAAAAAAAAAGTGATTCTACTTTAAGTGACTGAGAAGCCTTTTTTTTTTTCCTCCCACAATAGGTTGTAATTCAAATCAGTCAGGAAGAAAAAAAATATTTAATTTTGATTTGTGTAGAACAATAAAAAATGAGACTTTGCTTAGGTATTTAGTTAAGTGATTTCAGCTCTCCTCATATACTGAATTTTGAGACAAAATGAGTTGATGTTTTTGAGGAGCTATTCTTGCACTTTTATTGAACGCTTCTATCCCGAATCTGCAATAACAAAAGCCACTGAAATTTCAGTGAGATATCAATGCTTCTGTGAGAAAATTTTCCTGTTGTCATTTACTACATAAAACTTTAAATTACTTCAAGCATGAAATTGAGCTATAGAAAGTGAATCCAGATGAAAGTGGTAGGGACCAGTGTTTCCCACAGAATGTTTCCTACAAACTCAGGTGGCGATCAGCATATGCATCTAGTAATGGATTGCCATAGCCTCAAGAACTTTTATTTTCTATAAGTGCATTCATCCTGCAAGTTTGGGGTATTTATAGATGCAGTGAGGGTTTCTAACACATAGTGTGTTTGTGACAGTTACTTCACATTGAAAAATACAAATTTAACTTTCCAGTCAACTTTCCATGGTGCTTGGGTTCAACTGAGTCCTTGTAATCAACTAAATGTGGGCATTAATCACTTACTTTATTTTTTTTAATGTTAATTTTTAAAAGTTCTTGGATCCTAAAGCAGCAGCAGCCTGTAGACATTGTATATTTCCTTTCTCATTACTTTCTCCAGGACTATACTGATTATGGATTTTAAAAATACTTCAGTACAATAAAAAAGACAATTAAGTTCAATAAATAACAAAAACAATCAAGAAGTTTGTGGAAAGAATTGCATGCTACTTCTATTTTATCAGAGTTAATTTTGTACCTTGAATGTGATTATAAATGCAGCAAAAGAATTTTCTGAAGTTTGTTTGTTACTTATTCAGTTGCCATGTCTGGAATGCAAAATACTTATTCTTCTATTGCATTTTAGTCCTTTGATTGTTCAGATCTAGAGAATAAACACATCATTACCATTACAATCCAAGCTGGAAATGGGTAAATCAGAAACTGAAAAATCTTTGATGTCCTGTATCTGTCCTGTATATTGTACAACAGGTAAAGTAGCTAAGGAAGACAAGTCTAAAGTACCTTGATTCAATTTGTGCGTAAGAAGGCAAGAGACGTATCATTGTGGTGCCTAGGGGAAGGTCACGTTAGAATTGCAGAGCCTGATTTAGAGCTGAAGGCCATCACACACCTGGACTTATCGACATTTCAGAAAGAAATGATGGAGTGCATTTCAGGCTGCAAGCACTGCAGTAAGGACAGTCCTTTTTCCGATAAATGCTGAATAAAAGCTTGTAAATTTATAGTGCCACCTGCTCTCTTTCTCTCTCATACTCACTGACTTTACCCACCTCCATTTTCCCTTCTTCCTCCTAGCAAAAATAGATACAGGGTAATTTTTTATTAGAAAACTAAACATGAGAAAATTCAGTATTGGACCTGATCTTATTCCTATACCTTACAGGTTTTTGGGTGTTTTTTCATTTTTTCTTTTCCTTTTATAAACAGAACTGACTACAGATCTTGGATAATTGAACACTGTCACTGCTTAAGTAATTGCAAAGCATTAGAGTCAGTGTGAAAAAGAAAAAAAGAGAGCTCCAGTGTGTCTTTTGTCCTTTAAAGAATTTCGGGAGCTTATACATTGTGTATGTACACAACACAAGCATGGTCTTTCGTGGTCTTTCTCTTCTCACAAAGGCTAAATAGAATTCACTATGGGAGAAATAGAGAGCAATTATTACACAAATCAATATATATACATAAACGTTACAAGGCATGCAATTTTTTACTTCGAGTGACCAATATTTTAAATATTTTTAAATAATTTTGCAGCTTGATATAAATTTTCTAGTAAAACATAACACCACATGAAGAGCTTGCTGAGCTGTATAGATTAAGCAATACGGTTTTGTGGGTTTTTGTTTGGTTGCTTGGGGTTTTTTTTCTCTCTTCTTTCCCTTTCACAAACAATTATATCAGAATTATATCTCTTTTTACTTACTACTGAGAATTTTAAAAGTGTATCATCTAAATTGTGTGGTCATTTAACTACAGTGTAGAGAATGACAGTAGTAATTATCTACTGCATAAGTTAGTATAAATGTCTTTTTTTCATAAGAAGAGTGATTGATTTTGCAGCTTCTTTCATCATTACAGTCGTTGGACATACCCTTTTTTGTGTATGCATTTTTTAGCATGTATGAACTTCTATATAAACCAGTACACAAACATTTACTTGTGCTAGCACTTCAGTGAATCTGTTTTGGTAAACTGTGTGAAGAGAAGAATCAAATAAATGAAAGACAATGTGAAAATTAAAAGCCTTGAGGAAAGATTTCCAGCTCTGCCTATAAAATGATTGATATATATATGGATGGTTTTGCTTTCATTTAGTAGGAAGAGCTTCATGATAACAGATCCAAACTACAGCTTCCACTAATGTCTTTTACTGCAGTAGACCTTTTATATAGCTGTTAAATTTTGACAAAAAGTTATTGTTTTTTATAGAAAAATATGAAGGTTTACATATTAACGGGATTATATTTATATCTATAACTATGTGAGCAAACATATTGTTGAGGGTTTTTTTCCTGTGTTTTTGTATAAACACAAGGAGATAAAACAGAAACCAAACAAAACAAAAAAAAACCACCTACAACAAAAGAAGTTGTATATTATACCTACAATAGAATTAATTAAAGATTAAAACAAAATGGGAGTTTTGGAAAGCCATTAACCTTCTCTCATCATAAATATGTATTCAGTATTGCTGTGTGGATCAATGCAGTACTGGGCAGTAAAATGATGCACTGCATACAAAACTGAAGCTGATAAAACTTTATTGAGTATGTGCATGCACAGTAAATAATCTTCATGTATTAAAAAGTTAGGTTTACAAAGTGTGCACATACATGAGGTTTTCCTACTATTTCCAAACCAAGTTCTCCCAAACTTTTATTTTAATATCACATAATTTTTCTCTATTTTTTCTTTTCCATTTATTTCTTCTTTTTCCTTTGCACAAAATATTATCTTTCTAGCTTCCTAGTAGCCCCTGATAAATTAAATTTTAAGCAATCATTTGAAATATATTTTCAAAATATTAATGTGTTTCTGTAACTGGACAGATTTTTTTCCTATTCAGACTCTGAAAGCAAGCTTAAATCAAAAATGCATCATAACTTATATCCTCTGAATCTAACTGCAATATTAATCTCCCTCAAAGAAATTGTTTCCTACTCAGACGAAAAGATGGCTGATGAACAGCTTCTGCCTGCTACTAGCACTACACAGTTGGCATATCTTCAGAATAAAAAGGCAAAAGGCTGGGTATGAGTTATTCTTAACTCTTTCATTTTCCTTGGATATGGTTAAATTATTATAGAATGTCAGGAAAATATTAATGATGAAAATATTTTTCTTCATTTCCATTCTAATAGAATAAGATTTTTAAAATCATAAATTTGGATATCATAATACTGACAATATAATTAGGTTTTATTTTGCAAAATGATGGTTGTTTTTCCCAGCAAGGAAATACAGACATCTAGAATTATTCCAAAGCAAGAATCATACTCCCTAAAATGGACTTTTAAAAGAAAAGTGTACCTCATACACCTGAATGCTTTTTAAAATTGAGCCAAAACTATCTGATTAGGAAAGAAAACTCAACTCAATACACAGGGTGTAGGCATTCCAAATACAAGACCACACTTCTAGCTCTAATTTACATATGCATATTTATTTTATGCTCTTTAATTTTACCTAGCCATATAAAATGACAAGTTTCCTTTGTTTCCTTAGTTTGGTAGATGAATGTCATGATATGAAATCGTAACTGCATCTACTTGTATGAAATAAGTAATGAGTTTTTACAGAACTGCAATACTTGACATTATGAGGTTTACATCTTCAAAAGTATTTCAGACTTCATTTTTCTATTAATGCCTTGTTGGAAGTCATGCTTATTTCATCGAAAAAGACTCATTCCTTCTGCTTATAACACTCTAAACAGATACCTTTCTTGTGTTGTGACATTTCTGAGCCATGTAGACACTCAGAAATCAGAAATCAAAAATGTCCCTTAGTGTTCTTTTCACATGGTATCCATCTTTTTCCAATTTAGTTTTTTTAATTCTTTAAGACAAATTTGAACTTGTGTATTTATGGCAATAAAATGATCAATAACAAGAAGAAGATTTGCATAGTACTCATGACAGAAGACATTTCATATTGTTACATCTTCTCTTAGACCAGTTAACTACCCAATTAAAAAATGTGTGAACATGCCATCCTCCAATCTAATGATAGACAGATAAAGCAGAAATGTGCTAATACACTCAGAGTTATCATCTACTCATCAGTCCAGGAAATTAAAGATAAAACACTTGATTTCACAGGCATTCACATGAGTAAGATATTGAATATGGCACAGTCATCAAAAGAAATGCCATATGGAAACCCATATGGCTCTACAGACAAGTGCTAACAGACTTAAGATTTGCTCTTAAAAAATTAAAAGGAACAGTGTTTTCTCTAGTGAAGTGCCACTGCGTGGAAAAAATGCAAGAGAAAGGCGGTGAAGGCAAGGCCAGGAAAACAGAAAGGAAAAAACAAACCACTTTATTGGTGAATGATCACCTGTCAAAATTTCCATGTATAGGACTATATATTCTACAAATAATTTATTGTAATTTCTATTTTCTTAGTCACTTTTACTCCTTCACAGCTTCTGACTATACTCAGAGTAATTGAGAAAACAAAGAAAACTAGACATTATCTAAAACATAAAGAGATAACTAGTTTATTGATAAAATTATCTCTTTATTTTGTTCAGGGCAGGCTATTGGGAATTGCCATAAAACTGACCATAGTCATCCTGGGCAATTGTTACAGAGAAGCGCTGAGGGTCCATGTATAGTTGTCATCTTCTACCTGTAAACTGTATCTGAATCCCACCGCTATCATCAGCCCAGGACCTACGATTTGTGCCTTCTTTCTCCAGAATCTGTGAAGAATTTGATATGGTTACATTTCCTGCCTCATCATTTTTCACACATTATTAAATTGTGAAATGATAGAACAACTTAATTTGGAGGCAACCATAAGCCACATGATCAAGTCAAGGAAAACTTCTGTTTTCAACTAAGTTTCTCCAGGCATGATCCAGCAGAATTCTAAAAATCTCTGAGCAAAGAATTTCAGAATCTCTGGGGAAAAGTTGTCCCAGTATCTGACCACCCTGTTTGTTTTTCTTTTCTATTGTTGCCATTTTCCTAGTAGGAAGAGGAAATTTTCCTTGATGTAACTTGCATTCATTCTTCTCATCATTTTGCTGTGTCTAACAGAAAAACCTGGTTAGGTCTTCTAAACACACATTCAATAATGGAAGAAAATGTTAGGTTGACCCCTTAACCATCTGTTCTCTAAACTAAACAAAGCCTGTGCACTCAGCCTGTTCTTGTGATACTCTGTAAACACAGAATCACAGAATCAATTCGTTTGGGAAAGACTTCTGAGATCATCTTGTCCAACCTTTGACAGATCACCACCTTGTTAACTAGACCAGAGTACTAAGTGCCATGTCCAGTCCAGCCACTACACAGTCTTGCTCCAGTTTGTCAGTGTCTGTCTTGTACTGGGGAGTCCCAAACTGGAAGAAATACCCCATTTTTCAACAACCATATGGTAATGGTCGCTTTTAAAATGTTGGCTATGCTTTAGTGGTAAAGCCAAGGAGGAATTTGGTTATCAGTGCTATGGTTTGAGAGATAAATTGGAGTATATGAGCTCATAAGATCCCTTCTGAGCTTACGTACTCTGTAGTTTTGCAATTTAAAATGTATAACAAATGATAGGAGGAGGCAAAAATCCGATTTCTCATTGCCCTGAGGACAGCAGTTGAATTCAGGACCAAATCACAACTTTGATATGACTGACATCTACTTCTCAGGATGGGCCTGGGAAGAGAGCACATTTCTGACATGTCTAAATTCTGCAGAATACTGCTATTATTTAGTTGTCCAAACGATAACAGTTTAAACCAAGCAAGGTGATTCTTGTAATATCCTTTTCCAACGTTGTTTTTGAGTAACTCAAAAAAGAGCATAAAATTGAGTCGTAATAAAGGGCTGCCTATATCTGAAGTCCATGAGAGTTAAGGTCTTCTGGCAGTGATGGTTAATACATTATTATTGATGTTTTGACAACTGGTTGACAGTTATATAAAAAGAGTATTACATATAAGTCAGACATGAGACATCTGTAATATTTGTGCTCTGATTACCCATCATCTATTTACTTTTTAATGGTAATTACTTTTCAACTAATTCTCATAGTTTTTATGTTTTTATTTGCTAAAATATTTTTAGATTATCATAAATAGTATTTTTTACACTGCTGAATGCTCTCAAAAGTGCAGTTTTAGTTCATAAATGTAGATCTAGTAGCAAGAAACAAAATGCTGCTACCATTGCCCCTTACCAAGAAAGTAACACATACTTATAAAAAACACATTTAAGCAAAAATTCAGAATTATATTTTTAGTATCATTTTCATTCAGTCTCTCACTAAATTTTATTACTGTGAGTAATAAAGCCTTGTAATGCCATCACATGAAGAAAATAATTTTTATTCATTGGAACTGTGCATTTTCTTCCCTGAATGATAAGATAATCAAGTAATTTGATACAGAACAGTAAGTCAAAGAGAGGGAAGGGTCCAGAATAGCAATAATTTCAAACATGATCCCTTTTTGTTTCTGTTCTTTCAAGAACTTACAGTCAATACTGAAGACTGAAAGGGACTCTTTTTTGTTGTAAAGGACTAAATTACTTCCTAGTGTTAAACATGGATTTTAATTGTAAGTTCTCTTCATTTTATGTTTTAGTTTTTCGTTCTTACTTTACCTGCAGGGTGTGATGCTAGACATTTAGGAGAAGGAAAGATATTAAAAAAATGCCATGAGTGTATGGCAAGCATGTATAGGGAGGAATGGTGGATGGGCAAGAGTATTTTGTGCACCATAATAATCTACCTAGTAAACTGGAGGAAAAACTACCAGAATGCTAAATTAATCTAGAACTCTATGGTAAAACTGATGATGAATTCATAGGAAATGCCTAGTTTATTTAAAGGTAAAGGACACAAATATGAATTGTGAGTGTTTTGTGGAAAATGAGTGCTTGAAAAGGAAATGGTGCTTCTATGAGAAGGAAGGCAGTTTAGGAAAATGTCCTGAAGCCATAAGTCAATAGATTTTCTTGTTGTCACCAGTGGGAAAAATTCAGGCCTTTATAGCCTGATCTAAACACCCCTGAACCAAATAAGAAAGTTTCCACTGACTTAGAACATCCATAAGAAAAAAAAATAGGGAGACTCAAAAGCATGAAGGGAAGTTAGGCATCCAGCTCCCACTGAATATCATGTATGCTCTCTCTAACTTCAGAAATATTACTTTAAAACAGAATTTTAAATATATTTCTTTTGTTTACCAAAAACATTTATTATAAGAATAGTTAGGTAACTTTCCAAACCCTGTGGCCACTGTGTATTTGTGGATACTAATGACTTTTTTTTTTTTTTTATGTTGGCACAATTATTCTGAATTATTCCGAATCCTTGGAAGCATATAGGCAGCAATATTAGCTTTCTTTAATGGGAGGAAAAATGGATTTGGTTTTAATATGAAGGTACATGTATGTCCATATTTGCACTATACAGGGAAGCTATGTATTTCCCTGAATTATACCCCCAGGATCAGGTCTAACATATTTGTTTGTAGGATTTTACAGTCAGTAAAAGTCACAGAAGCCCCTGAAACCATAACAACCTCTGCATCACACTCATTGCATATTACCTTCAAGTCACAGGCTATTATGTTGAAGATGCTCACAGAATGACAGTGTCTGTACCTTAGTCCTTAAAAACGAAATGCTTTTTGCCTGGCGTTTTCAATTTTTCAGTAATATTTTCTCTACACAATTTGATTATTCCTTTTTCTTATTTTATGGTCTTAAAAAAGTAAACATTTACATCAAAGAAAAAATCAGTTATTAAAGGAAATAGATGGGTTGAGAGAGGCTGAAATAGATTTATAACAAAAAAAGATTATGAAAATTGGGTGCTGAGTATAACTCAGTGTTTTTTTTGTCATGCCTCTATACTCTTTGGAAGAATTACGAAGCAATTTCTAAATTTACATCCCCTAGAAGCATACCTGTATATTCTGGCATAAATAGAGCTGTGTGTTTCCCATTACGCTGAAATTAAACACTCCCTAAAAATTTGTTTTCCATTATCCTAAGTTTATATAGATATTATTTTTCATTGTATTTCTATCCTCTATGGTTTCAAGAGATATAACCTCAAACACATGAAAACACTGTAAACCGATGAACTGCCTTTTGCCTGAGGCAAGTATAAAAACAGAATAAAGCCTCTGAGATGTATGAATTGCCCCATTCATCTCACTCTGAACCTCCAAGACTCTTTATATCCAAGGAAGTAGAATTTGCCACTATTTTTCCAAGGATTTTACTGTTTCCAAAGATGAACTTTATTGATACTGTTGTGATATCAGCCATATATATATATAGAGGAATATCACGGATATTTAAAATAAATATATATATAAGTAGATTTATTGTTTCCTCTGTTTCTGGTAGCAGGCCATGGATTATTCTGCTTTCTTATTTTTTGCGGATAGCAGAAAATGTAGAGTGCTGCTCAAAGTTAATTGGGGCTTGACCTTCAAGGACAAATAAGGATAGTGAAAAGTTTCTAAACTCTTAAAAGCAAATAAACAAACAAAAAGACTAAAAATACCCTGATTTTTTTTCTATGAAGGTGAGAAAATGGAAAGTCATCAGGGCATCAAAATTTTTATCTTGATTTCCATAAAATAATTATATTGAATGTGATCATTATTTTTCTTTGAAATAAGCTTGCAAAATCTTGGAACATAATTTGAGATGGACTTAACATTTCCAGTTCTGTATGCTATACTTACACTTTATTCCCACATATCTTTAAAATTCCTGTGGTCAAACATAAAAATCATCCTAATTAGTATTATAACCTAAGATATATAAGTGTGTGTGCTGTTTGTGTCACGGTTAGGCATTTGGACTAAATTCAATGTAGTAATTTGTAATTAGAAATAAGTTTTCAGGCTTCCTTGACAAAAATCGTATAAGCTCTTGCTGTATCTACCCTTTTGTTGCTGCAGAGCCCAGTGTGGAAGGTGGCCTTACTCTGAGTGCAGAGGTGAGCTAGGTGGCCTCCCAGATGGGCTAGATGTCACTCCCAATGTGTATAAGTCCACCGTTTCTCGGTTCTGATTATAAGTAATATGCACATTGAAGAAAAATTTTTGTATTTGGCATAACATACGGGGGCTTTTTTACACAAAGCTATCAAAGGTGCTCGATATTATGAATAAAATTCATATTTTTGTGAATTTTTAATGCCAGCTCATACTGCTACTGTGCTTTTCCAATTTTTCTATTTGTCAAATGGTCAAGCTAAATGACATTCAGTTATTTACTGTGTATTGGTCGCTTTTATTGCCTCTAGATGAGGGCCTGAATATGAAATTAAAAGTAACAAAGAAATGCTTGAGTGAATGGTCTTACAATTACTCCTAAGATTTGGCAGGTTTTATATAAAAATAGGAGTATCTTCTAATGAAGGGCAGCACTTGCTGCACATTTTTGCTGATAGACTTCTTTTCACTGATGTTCATGCCTGGATGCTTCTTTTGGCATTGTCCACATATGTTCTCTTCTATCCTTGAAGCCAAAAGTGGACTTCTGCTCCACCTGCAAAAACCAGAATCACAGCTGAGTTCCTAAGATTAAATCCAGAAACAAACTTTCTCAAAATCTAGATTTCATCTTGGTAGCTTTGCCTCAGAGCAAACGTTGTTATGGAAAGCTATAGCTGCTACACAGATTCGAAACCTCTTCATATGTTACTTGAAAATCTAATTCAGTATATTATTATCCAGCCCATGAGGTTTTCCATGTAATTTAATTTCCTTTAACTTACGGACAGAAAAAAAAACAAGCAACCAAAAGCAGTTATTTTAAGACAGAAACACACTGGATGACTAAAAAGTACAGGCTGACTGGAGCTGCTAAGCAATTCTTTTAAGGATGAAATGTATTCTGTTTCCTATCATGTTAATACTAATTAATATTTAACTGTGCAGATACAGTAGCAGTATATATAGTTCGTAGAGTACATTGGGATGTTTAGATGCAGATAAAAAAAAAATAGAAAATAAATAAGGAGGAAATCAAGGACAACTTTAGTGGAATTGTTCTTCAAGACAGATGTTTCTATAATTTAAAAAAAAAAAGGACAAAAATAACTATATGAAACTCTACAAGAGATAAGATGAAGATCTGTAAACAAGAAAAATTATGGAAAAATTAAAAATTAGGAAAACAAATTGAGGGAGGAAAGGATATCTCTAGGAAAGAAGAGGTAAACCTTCAAGAACTAAAATCAGGCAACAAAGATATGGAACATTTAACTTTAATATATTTAAATAAAATATAACTTGAATACAAAATTTAAAAATTAAAATTTAGTGTAAAATACAACTTGAATACAAAAGCTTCAGATTGAAGGTGCAGGTATCTACATTTTAACTTGCCTACATTTCTATTGTCATTATGCTCAACGAAGACTCAGTTCAGGTGAAATGAATGTGCCATATATGATACTTGAGTTGTGCACAGGCTTGCTGCTGTACATGATAGAGAGATTGCTATCTGATTTCCATCAACCACACACAGTCTTCTATAGGTCCTCTGTCATACCTGCAAGTCCCTGAAGATGACCCAGATACCATAAATTACCTGAAATGGCACTTCTTGCCTATGCAAGGTCTATTGTAATTAGCTGACTCCATGTCTATACCGACAGTGTGCAGATTTCCTTTACTGTGTTGAATGTAATTAACTGTCCTGGGAATTTTGACATTTGGCCCACATGTAGGAAGAAAAATTTAGGTCTCTTAATCTGTAGTTAATTCCAGACAGATTACTTAAACTGTAGTTCACACACAGGCAGAAGACAGGAACTGAAGGCTTTTGAACTGTAGTGTGGGAAACAGACAAATAAAAGCATGCCAAACTCACTCCAGTTAGCTCTGAATTACATTAATTTTTAAGCACAATGAAGAATATGGGAAAGCCAAGTTTTTGACACACATCTTGATTTTCTATGATGTGAACTCAATGTGGAGAAGGGGTGGGAAGCAGATTATTTTTAACAGTTTTTTCAATATACAAACAGGATGTTATGGTTTAATCAGGCTCATAAGGTGAAAAAGAGTAACCACTTTTCACATAGTAACCACTGGAATATAGTAAGAGGAAGAAAATTGATTTTAGTGCAGTGGGTGTTCCTTGTATGGGATTCCACTGCTGTGAAAGCTTAAGCCAGAAAAACTAACTTGAAACTGGATTGCTTGATGACAGACTGTCAGAATGTATTAAGGTTCTTAAGATAACAAGAAATGCTATGTGATAGGTAAAATTGCCCTGTGTTTGTAACTTACTGTGTCATTTTGAATGTTGTGATAGGGGATGCCTAATATCACTGTGACGTTCCTGGTTCTGAAAACTGACTTATTAATTGCATTACTGACATTCTGAATCATGGGCAAGCTAGTGTTTTTTCTCTTAGTTTTCAAGTTCTGCTTTAGCAAAAAGATATTATCCTCATTCTTCTTGAATTAGCCCAACATTAGTCAAAAGTAATATAAGTTCTCAGATATTTTCAGACCCAATTATGAGATTAGCATCATAATAAGTACCAAGTAAACACCTACATCTTTTGTTACCATTTCTTCTCAATTATTTTCTCCACACCATCTCAGTTTTCCTGAACTAATTTGTATGCAAACATATTGCTAAGAAATAAATATTATTATTCTTGACCATGTTATGAAATATATAATATCAGGAAAATCTGTTATCTTACAAGAAAAGTTCACTTGTTTAAAAGGTGTATTTTGAAAATTTTCAGGTTGAAGAGTCTGCCACAAGGACAACCTTAATTAAAGCCAACAGAGGGGAAAAATTAAACTGTGAAAAGTACTTAGCTGATACTCATAGAACTTCAAGTTAAAATCAGAAATAATAAGGGTAAGTGACTTTAAGGGTAATTTAATGTGTGTTTTATCACTCCATCCACCACATATTCCACCTCTCTGCATGATTCTTTCAGGATTCTCTTTAGATAGATAGTATTCTTTGTTTCTGAGTAAAGTTCCCTTGATGTCTTTTAGGTATATGCTCTCCATTTCTTGTTTAGCCTCATGAGTACTACTAACACTTTTCTGCAACAGTAAATTATCTCAGTCTGAGGAGCTGTCCCTCAGAGTATAAGTTGAATCTAGAGCACTGTTTAACTATATTAGTAAATGACACAGAGCTAGGGAGAAAATTGTTGAATTAAACATTATTAATTTGGTAACTGACTTCCTGGCTCTGTTACAGGGGGCTCTGTTTTCTTCTAAGAAAGAATGCTGCTGCCTCTCAGCATCATGGTGCAACATATGCTATATATCCCTTGATCGCAAGGCAAAGTTTTCTACACAGTCCATTTTTTCTTTTCAGTCTAGCTGGTTAGGCTTGCCCTGTGCCCAGGAAGGAGAGATAGCAGTATGACAGAGTGGGTAGGAGAGTTAAGTAATTTCTGCGGCAGGGGTATTTTTTTTCTCTTTTGGGGGAACCTGAAGGAAGAGATCTAAATTCTTAACTCCTTAAAGCACTTGAAGTAAGGTGGAATGAGTATGAGCTATCTTGACTCCTTCTGATAACTAATCAGCCCCTTGTCTTGATTTTATTCAAGCTTTCCTTAAAAACATTAACTCTTTGAATGGATACTGATAAAGAATTTCTGGGCTCAAACTGTGAAGTTTTTGGGTTTGGTTTTGTTTTGTTTTGTTGGAAGAGGTTTGATGGTTTGTTGTTGCTTTGTTTTTGGGGTTGCTTTTGTTGTTGGTTTGGTTTTGTTTTCAATATACCAAGAATACTGTGATGGTTAGGAGTTTAGGCTGAGATTTATGTTAGGATGCTAACAACTGAATGTCACTTAGTGCTTTTATATCCATCCATAAAATGCCTATTAGAACTGGCATCATCATAACAATTATTTCCTTTTACTTAGAGAAAATGACAATGTGGTCACTGTAGGTAACTAAACAGCTTTACTGGCCTTTAGTTGTTTGCATTTATTTTCCTGAAGGATTGTTCTTCCATTGTGACCTACCTCACTTGATCCCTCCCTTCCTGCCTTCTTTGTTTCCTGCATTCTTACCCTCCTGTCCACCTTCCTATGATAGCAATCAATTTTCACATTTTAAAATACTTAATTATGATGGCATATAGTCTAGTTCATCAGTAAGAAGAGATTAACATTTTAATAAAATACACTTTTGGTAGGAGTTAAAGCAAGTTGCACAAGTAACTGCATTGCTCTCAGGAGATATTCCCTTTCAGGGTAAAGCAAGAAAAATACAAGGTTAGTGAACTCAGAATGAAAATTACATTGTTGCTTACTAGTTGTAAGACTACATTGCTCTTTGTCTTTTTGTTTTTATTTGGGTCTGTCTCACAATATCCTCATAGGCAGACTCAGGAAGTGTGAACTGGATGAGTGGACAGTGAGTGGATTGAGAACTGGCTGAGCAGCATCAATGTCTATAAAGATCTAAAGTGGCTGTCAAGAGAGTGGAGCCAGGCTCTGCTTGGTGGTGCCAAGGAAAAGGACAAGAGGCAACAGACAGAAGCTGATGCACAAGAAGTTCCATGTGAATATGAGGAAGAACTCAGTGACCAAGACTAGGAACAGATTGCCCAGAGAGGCTGTGGAGTCTCCCTCACTGGAGATACTCAAGAACTGTCTGGCTGCAATTCTGTGCCATGTGCTCTAGGATGACCCTGCTGAGCAGAAAGGTTGGACCAAATGACCCTTTCAGTGTCCCTTCCAGCCTTACCCATTCTGTGATTCTGTGGTTTGGGATTTTTTTCTTTCTTTCTGCAGTGTCCTTTCCCTTCCAGCAGTGATAAATATGAAAACAGTCTGGACTTCTAGAGGATGAAATAAAAAATAAAAGGCTGCTTATTCATGATAGTAGACAAAGGAAAAATAAAATCCCCAGCTAACATTTATTTCACTTTCCTTTCTATTTATGGTTTGAGTTTTTTTCCAGCTTTTAAAAATTATTTTTAAAACTCTTTGTATGTTTGACAAGCTCTGGTATGGTTAGATATTATCTCAATCAAGCTGCAAGTATCAACAACAAAAAGCTTTATGCTGGCTTACTTTAACCTAAATTGATGTAAGATATCTATCACTAGAAAACTCCAGCACTTATGTATCAATGCTTACATTATATTCCCACTAGTATATATTGATGTATCTGCCATGCACCAGAATCCCAATGCACCTTTTTCTTTTCAACATTGAAATGCTTTCAGTAAATAAAGAAAAATGTAATTGGTAAAAATATCACAATCACTTGACCATTGTTTTGGAACTTGGCTTTTAATATGAAGCCTTAACAAAGTTTGTCCACGTACTTTGAATTTTAGTCCAAAGGAAGAATCTGTGATTGTTTTCAGAACTGAAGCTGTTATTATTGTTTTCATTTTGGTGACAGCTTTGCCTCAATAGCTTTTTTGGGGCTGAGGGGTGAGCATCACCAAGCAGTGATCAACTCCTACAGGCATAAGAATTGATGGCATAGAAAAGTTTGTGTCCAGCAGCCGTGGAAACAGCTGCTGTCTGCTTGAGTTAAGGGACTTTTTTGCAAACATGACAGGGACTGCCTCCATTTACTACAATTAAATGTTCCAGTCTTGTCCTAATAAAGCTCATGATTTAGACCAATAAGCATATTTAAAATTCAAATACATACAATTACAATTGTACTGTTAATAATTTTGGAAGCTCTTTCACAATTTCATGCTGCAGCTCTAATAATAATAGCCCATAAGCATAATTATAGAGACTTCTGTCCCAGAGATTTGAGTAAAACTGCTGCAGGAAAAGCCAATGGACGTTTTCATTCTCCACATGTGTCTGTGGAGATTTTTTGATGCATATCTAAACTTTCCATACCTAGACAAGCATGTTGTTGCTTGATTTTGTGCAATTTTATCCAGTAGTTCTCATACATGAAAACATATTATTGAATAGTGTAGGTTATGTGCAACTCACATGTTCAAGGCTTTATGGAATCAAGACGTGTGTTTTTAGCTTCTTAGACAGAAAAGAAAGGAGCTATCTGGTTTGTCTAAGTAAAGCAGGAAAATATAGTCTGATCTGTGTTAATTTAGTCTTACTCATGACTATGAGTCAAAAAAAAGTATTTAAAAGCACACACTTCAAGAGAGCTGCTGACCTCTTCCACAGGAGTCACTGCAGAAAAACCAGAAGCAAGCATCTGGGATGCCAATTATCCAGGGGATTTAAAAGGTAAATGAGAGGCTTTTTAGTTCCTCTAAGTTAGCTGAAATATAAATAATTTCTGTACTTATGTAAGGTGAAGTATGGTGTAACTAAAAAGGGAAAGTACGGGTGAGGAGACTGAGGCCTCTGTGTAAGGAACTTAGCACTAATTTCCTGAGCAATCTTAGAAAGTAACATTGAAAGAGGGAAGTATCTACTAGGGCGGTGTGCCGGTTTGGAAAAATTTGGAGGAAAATAGCCTCTGATAGAAGGCAGGTTACAACCACCCCTACCTCACCAGGTTCAGGAAAAAAGAAATTTTCCTTGGAGGAAAGTGAAAGAGATTAAAAAAACATTTATTTAACAAACGCACAGGAAAAGGCTAATAATGCTAAATAATGAAACCTCTTGCTGTAGAGAGAAACCTGGGAAGACTTCAGAGTCCTTTTATAGGTGTGGTCTCTCTCCCCCTCTTCAGAGCTGGGTCGGTGTGGGCCCACCTCAGGGACCTTGGTGGAAAATTCTCTCAGTGTGTTCTGATGTTGAAATAGTCCAGAAGAGAAGAAGGGAAAAACCAAAATCCCAGAAAAACCAAGTTCAACTCTCCGTCTCCCTCCAGAGAAAAGGAGCCGAAAGCTGGAAAGCAAGAAGGGCGCTTCCTCCGCTCTTGCTGCCGCAGAAGCCGAGGAGTGTGTGTCTGTGTCCTTGAACAACTGTTTTGAAAAGTTCACTCGGGTTTTTCTTCTCCCCCATCTCGGGCTCAGTTTAAAGGCACAGAAAGACACAAAGTTAATTTCTGGGCATAGAGCAGCGATAGGGGATACACATCATAAAGTCACCCCAAGACAGGTGGGATTTTTTAGGTTTTTGGGGGTCTTTTTGGTTGCTGTTCTGTTATTGTAAGCAAAAAATCATATAGCTTGGATGTTTGCCTAAATTTTGTCAGTAAACCATGATGTGCAAGCAACAGCATTTGCAAACATTGCAGTTAATTATTCTATTTTCTTTGTTGTTATTTGTTTTTTTGAGAAAACTGTGAGCTGTATCTCTGAGTTTCTGTGTCTGCTGCATGTTCTTCTCATAGTTAAAAAAGAAAAGAACAGAGTTAAACAGCTTTCAAAAATACAGAGATTCTAAAATTTTCTCTATAAAGCACATTCTCATGTCAGCACCTTATGCCATCAAATTTCTCAAATGTCTGCATTGCGTAGGCTTAAATAATAAACTAAGTAATAATTTGCCCAATAAATTCCTTGCTCTAATGAACATGTTAAATATGCCCACAATTAATTAACTACTAACAGCTTTTTATCGCACAGTTCATCCATTTTCCCTATACAGTGAACATGAGTAACTAAAGCTGTATGCCAAAACTGTCTGATTTCCTTGAGCTCTATAGTCTTTTTACTGGGCTAATTTTTATCTCTTTCTCCTTTTTGTGATGATTGCTGACACTGTTATAATGATTCTTAATATATGGCTAATATTTTTATCCTGGCGAGAATAAAAGAAGGGAAATAGAAGCCCTCTTTATTTTTTACCTCTCTTCTCTTCCCCTCTTTCTTTTACTTTGGATTATGCAGAAAGTTGTCATCACATTAACCTCAGTCATCACCTTCTACACAATAATGTTTAATAAACCAAGATCATTTGCACAAAATGAAAGAAATAAAAGCAATTCCAGCCCAGCCAAATCTGAGCAGATATGAAACCCAAATTACCTCTTGGCTCCCAGAACCTTGTGCTGGCAATGCCTCAACCCAGGGTTCATCAGGAACTCCAAAATCTGAAATGTAACCACAACAAGACATGTCCATCAGAAAAAAAAATTCTGAGTAGTGATTTCCCTTCTGTTCATTAAATAAAAAGAATGGTAAGAACATTGTCGTGTCCAAGCAACTATTTTTCATTTTCTTACAAACTGTATGGCATTAGGTAAATCTCCTCGGTCCACTGTTTGTTTCCTTCACTTATTTGTTTTGGATTATGAACTATTTTAAGAAAGTGTTTGTTTTTACAAACACTATGATTATTAGGAAAATACATTCCTAAAATATTGACCTCTAGATATTACAGAAATGTTATTACTGCTGTTACCCAAAATGACACAAAAAACTCCCATGCAAATTGTAAATAGTTGTACCAGTTGCCCATAAATGAGCCTAAAATATGGTGTAATAAAGTTACAGGCCTGAACTCTGACAGATTAATGAGAAATATTTACCTAGAAGTATTGCAGCATGGAAAGACTGGTGGTCATCATAATACATTTTGATAACATTAATTTCTGTCAGCTTCCAGTCTTGAACAAATGATGAGCTCTAGTGAAACTGTTCTAGTCATTCCCAATTTCCATGGTGCTGATGCTATAGTCTGTGGATAATTCATGTTTCAAAGTTTAGTGCTTTTTGCAGATTCACCTGTCCTTTAATCTGGACTTCAAACAAATTTTTTTAATGTTTAACTGTGCTTCTTTCTTGCACCAAGTTTCTGTCCATCCAAATTTCAATTCAGGTTGGCCTAAGCATCTGGAAACTTCTAGAAAGAAAAGACAAAGTTGGAAAATTATGGGATAGTGTAGGTAGAGGCAGTTGTTTTGGTCGTTCTTTGCTGCTGCCTAAATTCACATTTGCTTTACTTTTTTATTTTCCTCGTGGTTACATAAAAATGATAATATAGTGGAACATGAAAGTGCCCCTGAAAAGGAAATTAAGAGTTTCACTTACAGCATTAGAAGCTTAAGCCAAGTAATTTCAGATGCCTGTGTGATTAGATGGTGTGAGGCGGTGGTTAAGGTAAAAAATTGATCAGCACTGTACCTAATATCATTAAAAGAAGAACAGAGAGCATATAGTATAATCACTTGAAATACATACACTGTAGTTTTGAGAGGAAATTTATGAAAAGAAATGTGAACTAACATGTTAATTTAGGTCATGTACTTTAGCATGGTAGCTTTACCTGCTGTAAAAACATCAGCTATATAATTAATCTATATTTTTATAAATGTGAAATTGTTCAAGGGAAAGTAAGTCCACAAATGGGGAAGAAAGACAAAGTAATGGGGCTTTAAGTCTGGTTGAGAGAACTCAGATGAATTGTCTTGAATTAACGTTCTTTTTCAGTCAGTTCTCAAAACAATAACCTACTTATTCTAGATCAACAAAACAGAGTGGCAGTGTGATATGAAACAAACTATTTTCTAGTGCCTCATCTTTTGAATTGCACTGGTTCTCTGCATTAAGTTCTTCCCATTTAAACATGTATTTACTGGACCCTTTGTCAGAGACTGAAATGTTATGGTTAGTGGCTTAAACATTGTTATGAAGGACTTTTTGCCCATTATGGCAAAACTGCATAAAGCAGCTGCAACCACCAAAGCCCACCCACCTTGAATATGCCTCTTGACTGAAACTTTGGACTCTGAGTTAAGGCGCCTAATGGAAATTGAGATAAGAGAAGGTGACAGCGTTGTCCAGCTATCTCAGGTCTAGGGAGAAGTAAACAAGGCTGAGGGAGAAGAATGTATCCACAAGAAAGTCAAACCCACCTTCTGTCCTTAAAATCAGCTCTGGCAAGGTTTGGGCTGGGGGAGGCCATAGCCCATAGGCTCATCTGCTGAGGCCAGTTTTGGGCACACTCCCCTGACAACAAAGAAGGGAGGATGAGAGTTTTGGGTGTGTGGTGTAGCCTCTGGTCAGGGGGAATGATCATCCATCCTCCCTCACACAAACTGGGTCAATTGCAAAACCCCCACCCCAGGAAGGCCATATCCACAGGACATTTACATGACAGGGAGCTGAGGAGGTGACATAATCCATTGAACTCTGTGTTTTCCAGGGGACCCTCACCTCCAAGAGGACCAGATGACGAGGGTCAACAGGATGCCATTGGGATCCATGGAGTGGTGATATTAGCTACTTAATCTGTCTCTGTCACTATCTTTCTCTCCCCACACCTCTTTTCTATTTCTCTTTATCAGTTGATTACATTTGTTCTAGATATAATATATTACAGTTTCTTAAGTTATATAAATACAGGGAAATGCACATTTCATCTCTTCCTCTTTTATATTCAATCAGTTAATGAAATAGCTGCAGCAACAAAATCAGGATCAGATATCCAGGATTTCTTTTTCTCACATGACTACTCTTATGTGGTACGTCACATTCTGTTTTACTTGCTTTATCTGTAGCCCTACAATATTTGTAATGCTGACTACACCCTTCCTGCAGTTCAAATATAGATGAAACCAGTATTCATTCTTTGAACTCTTCCAAACAGGTGATGAACTCTCCCTTGCAGTGAGCTAGCCCAAGTGGTGATTAAAGCACCATAAATGTATGCACTTAAACAGAGATCTCTCTTACTTGTCTCTGAATTGTACTAGATAGTTACTTCAGGACTACATTTATGTATTATAAACATGAGACAGAGTATCCCCTCAGCAGCATGAAGATTATTGTACTTTAAAAGGGATACACTGCTAAGTGTTAGGTGACTCTTGGGATGAAATGATTCTTCATACTGTAAGTGGTAATTCTTATGTTAATTGCTCACCTAGCAATGCACAGTTGCCGTTAATACAATGTTACAAACTTTTTGGGAAAAAAGATTCTGCATTTATACACCTTTTGGCAAAATACAGTCACGTTTTCCAAACATCACATTTCTCTTAGTGCTATGAAAAGACTATGTAGTGTTATTTGAAAAAAAAAAGAATAATCCTGGTCCAACCAAAGCCCACATGATCTAACAATTCATGATAAGGTTGTTTCAATCTGTATGTCTCAGTGGGAGACATTGAAACTATGGGAAGACAATTCAAAACAAGGTAATTCAGGACCTAAATGAGTGCTTTTTATCTTGTGCAGAAACTCCATGCAGAAGTATAAAAAAATATTAGTGTTTGAGTGGATGTTCATTCATAGTCCAGGTTTGAAATGAACAGTCTTCTATCCAGGAACAACATTGGGGCTCCTTACTAGTTGTTTTGCGTGGTTTATCTCATTATAAGACAGCTGAGGTTACAGTATGAGATATCCCTTTCACTTCAAAATTGTGTACACTGCATAGTGAGCTCAGTGAAGCTTGGTCAGTGACGTCCGGCATTATCTTCATTGCCTGCAGTAATACAGGCTTTAACTGGCGACCTACTGCCATATATCAGATTGGCTGTAATAGTAACAGTGAAGAACAAAGAAACAGCATTTTTATTTTGCCCACAGCAGGATCAGTCCGCTGCAGTCAAGAGCCTTCAGTAAGCAGAAGAGACATCCATCCATGTGAATATATACAGAGCCATCCACATAGTAATCTCACGTTTACATAACTTACATATTTACTATAAACTGCAGAAAACTTTGTTCAGTAATGATGTGGTATATCTTAGAAGTTGTCCAAATTTCAGTTCCCTATCATCCAATGTAATTGATTCCCTATGATCCAATGTAATCTATGAAACTCATGTGGTCTGTGTCTTCACATCAAAAAAAACTCCAAACTGTAAACTGAAGCAGCCCTCCATTGTTCAAAAATCCTTTCTGAATTTTCCTCTTGGCAGACTTCCATTCTAAAATTCATGGAAAAAGATATTTCTCTTGGAGTTTTTTGTGTAATCTCTGGGAACAAGATTTTCATTGCATCAAAAGTAGAAATGGATGTGTTGGTTCTTGAAGCAAGTTTTTTCTGTAGTTTAATCTCACGTCTGTTGTCTTCTTTTCATGAATATGGACAAATGTTTGTGATGCTCCAAACTGTAGGGATGAACTCTCAGTTCTCTAAAGACCAAATCTGAGCATTCTAGTTTAAATTACTTGCATGTACTATAATATTCAGGCCACAAATACTTATATGTCAATTCTTCTGGCAGAAACTTGCACTCCTTCACTCCTTCCCACATTTTTGATAGTCCAAGTTTTCATAAAATATTTAAGATAAGACCTCTCCAGCCATTTCACCCAGTACTACCAAGAAGAGTAGTACTTCACCATCTTTGTAAGATGGCATTAAAACAGTTGTGAAAAACATTTCGATCACTCCTTACTCTTCTCATTATGAGATTTAAATTTTGACACTTTTAATCCCTCTTCAAAGGCTGTGAAGTGTGCTTTCACTGTTTTGACAGCATTCATTACTTTTTCTCCACATCCATCTTCAAATGGTCTGACCCAAAAGCATTAAGTACTCTAAATGTGGTCACCATAGCACTATGTAGAGGAGAATAATAATTTCCCCTCTTCTACCAAAAATTCCTGTTAAAGTAACCAGGCACACAGGTTCTCCTATTTACACTGAAAATTCTTTGTTTACTCACACTGAAGTTGGTTTCCATCCATTGCATCTAAACCTCTTTCAACATGGACGAATCAGATATACAAAACAGATTTCTTTTTAATTAAGAAAGCAAAATATTTAGTTGGGTTTTCCAATGTGACATATGTAAAATTCAACCCAGGGGATAGGAGTGTTGGACAGAAATGGTACACAGGTTGGAAAGCACCTCTGCAAGTTTTCTCCTCCAAGCTGTCTGCTCAAAGCAAGGCCAGAAAGAGCACCTTTCTTAAGACACCTCCAGTCAGACTTTTAATGTTTTCAGGGATCAAGACATCACAGGCTGTTCCAGTGTTGGACACTGAGAGTTTTTGTTTGGGTTTTTGTTTGTTTGTTTGTTTGTTGTTTGGTTGTTTTTTTTTTTCTCTTTAAAAATATTTTTTTTAAAATTTCAATTTGTGCCCATTGCCTCTCATCCTGAGTTTGAATTGTAAGATCATCTTTCAAGTGTCCCCTCAGGTATTTATTCTTGTTGATATGATCCCCCTAAGCCTTCTGATTTTCATGCTGAACAGTCACAGATCTCTCAGCCTCTCCTTATGACAAATCCCTTATTTACCTCTGTGACCCTTTGCTGCACTTGCTGCATTATGTACATGGTTTTTTTTGTGCTGTTGCCCCAGCACTGGACCCCGCACTCCAGATGGGTTTCACCAGTGCTGAGAAGAAGGGAAGGATCACCTTACTTGATCTGCCAGGCATTAGCTTTCTAAAGCAGTCTAGATAGTTGTTGGTCTTCTCTGTTCCAAGGCTGCATTGCTGGGCCATGGTCAGCTTGTTGTCTGTCCCCAGGTCCTTTTCTGCAAAGTTCCTTCCCAGCTGGTCAGACCCAAGACTGTACAGTTGCATGGAGTTATTCCTCCCTACATGAGAGACTTGGTGTTTCCCTTTTTAGAACAGCAGATGATCCCTGTTGGACTATTTCTCCAATCTTTCAGTTCATCTGAATGGCAGCACAACCACCTGGTAAATCAACCACTCCCCTGGGTTTCAGATTACATGAAAACACAGTGAGAGTTCACTCTAACCCATTATCCTGTTCATTAATGAAGATGTTAATAATACTGGGGCCCTGCACTGATACCTAGGCCTCCAATTAAATTTTCTGCCAGCCATCACTGTGCCTGAGCCTGGCCATTCAGCCAGTTTTTAACCCACCTTACTATCTCTTCATCCAGCAACAGCTTGTCATGAAGATCTTATGGGAGGCAGTATCAAAGACTTCTCTTAAAAGTAATTTTTATTGTGTTTAAGTAAAATTTCTTCCGGAAGCTACATTATTTTGTATTCTTTCTGGTATATCAAGTGTCCTGTGGGCAATACATTGATTAGATATTCATCATGTGTACCGATCATAAAGCCTGATTAGTCTAACTCTATGCTGTTTCTCAGCATTAGAGATGATTTATAATTGTGATTGCTATCTAGGAGAAAGCATGGTATCTCCTGGTTGACAAGACCTATTCTTAGATTTGTTTGGTTTTTAGACATATTACAGATATGATAATCCCAGAAAATATCTACTGTGAATGTTTTATTATCTGTAAAGAGAGTTATAATGATAGGAAGCAGGTAGAATTTTTTAAATCTTCAAACACTTGCACAGATGGTCAGCTATCCCTTTTTTAACCTTATCATATCTCTTTTCACTCTATCTGAATTATTATGTAAAATCCTCAATGATGCTATGCCTCTTCTGACGGTTTTCATTAAATTAAAGAACTCTAAAAGCTGGAAAAATGTGCTGTAGTTTTAATATGGCTTTTCAGCTATTTGATGAATTTTTAGCAATGGCTTCAAGTAGATATGGGCACCTTTGGAAATCTTCAGCTGGCTGCATACAATATGTCCAAAGCTTTCACTGTAAAGAAGACAGAGGTTATTATCCAGCAACAACTATTGTTTGTCTTTAGGTCTCCATAAAATCAAATTATGCCATGGAAACAGTAGCAGGATGAATTTCCAAAAGTACATTAACAATTACCTAATAATCATAATACAACCAAAACTAGAATGAAACAATTAGGTCAATTTTTATAGTCTTTATTTCCACTGGAGATGAAGACTAATATAAAACAGGCTAGTTGTTCTTCCAGGGAGAAGTATCCTTGAAGCAACATTTTTTTGCAAAGCTGGATTAAAATAGCCAACAATCATTATTCATCATGATGCATCCGCACTAAAAATTATCTATTCTGGAGAAAGAGAAGTTTCACACTCCCTTGCTTCCTACCTTTTTTTAGACTATGTATAGTGCATAACGATACTTTTCTTCTAAAAGCAAGCTATTTCTCTAACCCTTGTATTGTTTTTTTTTAAAGAGATTAATCTCTCTGCATTCCTCCCATTGCAGAAGTTGTAGTTCTTAGGTTTTCTAAAATCTTTGTACCTCTGAATAGAAGATGCTTTAAGACCAGGAGATTTCCACCATGCAGCCCCCTCCCCCAAACTAGTATTCATGATAATAAGTCTTACATATAAACCAGAACAGGAGAAGATATCAGCATGCTAAGTTGCCTGTTCTCATTAAGTTACCCAAGTCTGAAGTATAGTCAGTGGAACTAATTGTTTTGGGTTTGGACTTACATATACAGTCTAATGAAAACCACATGGTCAGTTATGGGAAGTTTTCATAGTTTGATACAAAGTTCTGGGCACGATAAGAAATATGTGGTGCCTCTGCAAAATATAGCATAAAATATTTGACGCCTATGCATTACTTCGTCTCTAGGTCGCATTCAAACTCATCAAAAGGTGGCCATCTCTGCAAAAAGAACATTTTTTCTTTAATTTTCAACGTCTCTAATAGCATTCAGTGGATGATTCTCCATGATGTTTTCTCTTGTGTGGGTTCCTAGAAATCTCAACTAATTTTAATCACTTGATATAGAGTATAGAAATAGTTTATTAAAAGAAGATGTGCATATATATATATATATATGTGGTATTATTATAATTTCTCCAATTATTTGCCATTAATATCTATCTAATTAAGGCTATATTACTAGCATTCCATTTCCTTGATACTTTTCAGCTTATATAAATCTGTGGGGAAATGAAAGTAGTATCTGTTCAATGACCTCTGTGTTTAGAATTAGTGGTCACATGGAATTAAAATAACACTTAAATCTTGAGTATCAAAATAGGAAAAACATGGACTAGTGAGTATCAGGTATCCAATTTTACAAACGAAGGAGCTGCAATGTCAAAAATAATTTTTCCACTTCACTATTATCTTCAGGCATGTGGAGGGTTCAACATGGACCTGTTACTGAATGACAAACAGAAGATGAATCCGTCCAATCCCCAAGCCACTGTAGTCATATGCCAAGTGTCAGCTTTTTCTTGTGGATAAGGACAGAAGTTTCAAAGCAAGATGCTGACAAAGAGAAATGTTGTACAAAAGATCAAACATGTTAATATTCCCCTAAGTGGAAATATTACACAGGCCAAATATAAACCATGACATTCCCTGCCTCCTGGGGAAGCCCTCTCAACCCTTTCTGACTCTCTCAGAAATCCTGATCAGAATAAAATAAGAGCAAATTTGTTACCTCACCAAAATTAAATATACCACATGAACAAATAATTTTTTCATCTCTGATAAACAGAATTTCAGGGGTTGTTAGCCAGTATACGTGACACATGAGAAAATTCAGGTGGAATTTGAGCAACAATATAATGCACATGCCAATGCCTAAAAGGATCTTAACAATTGAATTGAGTAAAATAAGCAAAGGTATGAGCAAAATATGCATGGTACCACATATTTAATTTACTAAAGTAAAAATGTGCAAGTGAAGCTTCCCAATGCACATTATAGGTAATTTTGTACAGGCTATTACATGATCAGTTTCACATACATAAGTAACAGAAAAGGTAATGATATCAGCCTGCATGGGAACCTTCTTTGGTCTCTTAGATCCTGGAGGATCAACTCCAAGCAGCCTAGCAGGTAACATTGGCAAAACAAAGCAAAACAAATCAAACTATCGGTGTTTTGTCAAAACCACCATACATTTCTCCCTGTTAGACGGAACTGCATTTACAGAGTCAGCAATACAGAGGGCATATAATAATAAGAAATGAGCAGCCAACAATTTACTCATTTCCATTTTAAGGATATAATATTTTTCTCCATTCTGGACATTTTCTTTGAAGGATTTTATGAATAAAGTTCTTTGCTTCTCTTTGGACTGAACTATTAAAGGTAGGGGAGAATAAATATATTATTTTTATAAGAGTTATAGGGATATCAACAAGTAGTAAAACATAAGAACAAGAAATGTCTTGGGTTAAAAAAAAAAAAGAAAAGGATGCTGAGGACCCACTATATACATTCTGAATGCTTTACTTCAGATTAACTCTTGTCTGGTCCCCTGAGCTGAATATCATCCTGGAGTGGGTGCACAGTGACCTCCTGGAACACATTTCGTAGAACCATAGACTCGTTAAGTTTGGAGAAGACCTCTAAGATCATCGAGTCCAACTATTAACCCAGCACACTGTGTTCACCCCTAAACCTTGTCTGCAAGTACCACAGTTTTGAGTTTATTTTTATGTGAATGGATTAAATCTGCATTCTCCAGAATGAGAACCTAAGTACAGGAAGTGGATGCGATCAGGAGATTTACTGCAGAAGTATGCCTCTGATCCAAAGTCAAATGCTGATGTAGATGTACAGACAGGCAATTTCTTCTTTAGTTTTACTGACAGGTTCAAGTAGCTGTCAAAATCTGAGTAATGTTCACAATATGGTAGGGGTTTTATTCTTACTGTGTAAAGTGATGAATCCTTTTCAGTGGTTTGTTTTTCTTTATTTTTCTTTTTTTTTTAATAAATAAGATGCTTTTATGAGCTGTCACTCAAGCAATTCTTTTGTGTGCATGAGTTATGTGCATTATGAATATTTTGTTGGGTTTAAATGTAATTATTTTTCATTTGAAAGCATACAGACATGAAAAACACATGAAATACACATAATTTAATTTTAAAAAAAAAAATCTGCAATACCTACCATGAAGCGCTGGGTCAAGCTTGGAAAAAAGTTTAACGGCATCCAGTTCATTTGTTCCCTCACACCCCCAGGGACACGCAGAGGACAAATAGGAAGAACAGTTACAAGGATGGCCATGTGATGGGATAGATAGGGAAATAGCTTATTTACCATTGTGAGAAGAAGAAACTTGAAGAAAATTAATTTATTGCCAAGTAAAACTAATATTTAATTACTGATTTTTGTAATGGGAAAAAAAAGTCAAACAATAAAATAATATCTTTCCTTCTTTTCTTTCCCAGGCTCAACTTCACTTCTCTGCCTCAGACTCCTCTCCTCACCCCAAATGCTGCAGGAAGATGAGGTGGTGGGGATTGCAGTCAGCACACAGAGATTTCTTTTTGCTGCTGCTTCCTCATATTCTTTTCAATTTCTGCACTTTGGCATCTACAATGGGATGCAGGGAATATCTGCTCTGACACCTGGTACATCTCCTGCTCCTGGAAAAACCTGTCTCCAGCACAGGGTCGCCCTGAACGCTTCTAACAGGGTACACCCCTGCAGCTGCCCACTTCTAATACCTTGGTATGCCAACCTAATGCACATGAATATTGTCTTTTCCATGTATCTCTAAAAGGCAGAGGTTAGAGAACTAGCATCACTTTTTCTCCCCCCTCTTTGAGTCCTCTCAAGTATCATATAAAAATAAAGGACAAGAAATGGTTATGCTGTAATCCATGCCAGTCAGGAATGAGCTGGAGCTCTACCCACAGTTTTGGGCAGTAACGTGAAGAAAAATTATATATATAACTGGAGGGAGTTTAGAGGAGACAAACCAGTGATAAAAGGCTTGAAAAAAAGAAGACATTTGAGAAAAGGCTAAGTAAACCAGGCATATTCGTTCTGTAGACAAAGACTGAAAAGACTTATTATTGTCCTTGAATTCAAAAAGCTATAGTTTAAGGAAGGCAGGGGCCAATTGCTCCCCTTAGGCAGTCAGAACAGAAAGAGGAATTATGGGCTTCAGTGGCAGAAGAGAATTTTGGATTAAATATTAGGAATATATCTTAAAAACTATGCTAATAGCTCAGGAAAAACTGAGTTGCAGAGGGTGAAGTGTAATTGGTCTTGGTAGAGATATGCAAGGTTAGGGTTTGACACTCATTCATAAGAAAAGTTTTAGCAGTCCTGAAATCAAATTTGTTGGACTGACCAAGTAGTTTTGACCAGATGAACCTTTTAGCTCAAATCATCACTGCGTGTATTTCCATGACTTCTGAAAGAAAAGAATTCTGTCCGCTCCAAAAACAAGCTTTTTATTTTTGCAAAACAGAGTGTGCTGTGTCTGCACACTGGGGGAGGGCATTGGAAACAGGAGGTGGTGCAGTCCTAATATGTCTGTTTAGTTTCATGAAGTGGTTGCCTTAAATGCACGTCCTAGGCAAGTGTGTTTGTTAAATTCTTTCCTTATTTGTTATTAATTCATAATATTTGTAAGGTTATAGACGCAAAGTGGTGAATAAAGCTTTTTATTTAGCTACAGGATGGGAACAGCAAGAGCTGTCGGCTTTCTCACACTGTCTCATCAATGCATTGCATTTCCAACTGAGAAGGTAAGAAGAAAGTTGGGTCTCCCTACCCAGACATCTTCCTACTGGAGTTACATGCAGATAACTTTTACTTGCAGCATGCACTCTATGATTTATTCTAAATCAATGTTATCAACCATTTTCCTATTGTTATTGTCTTTTTTCCCATAAGAATAGAGAGGAGAAATTATTTTTAAAATATTGTATGATTTTGCATGCAAACATCTCTGTTCTGAAACAAAATCTGCATACATATCAAAAAATCAATCAAAAAAACCCCTTAAGAACCATCCAGTAGTCATTAGGAATACACGTGCACAGAGAAATACATCTGCAAAGATATTGTTAAAATACTATGATCTTAAACACAGTTTCTGTATTTGAAACAACTTCTTTTATCTATGTATAACTGTTGTGGCAATACCTTGCCCCAGATGGCAACTAAGTGCCACACATTACTCACTCCCCTACCCTCCCCCTCCAGTGGGATGGAAAGAATCAGGAAAAAAGTAAACTTCATGGGCTGAGATAATACCAGTTTCATAATTGAAACAAAGTAAAATATGATATTACTAATAATAATAATAGTAAAGAAAAATGGAGAGAGAGACAGAAATGAAACACAATTAACAACAAGTGATGCACATTGCTCACCCCCTGCTGACCAAGCCAGCCCATCCCCAGCTGAGATCAACACCTCGCAGCCAACTCAACCCAATTTATAGACTGAACATGATGTTCTAGGGAATGCAATATCCCTTTGGCCAGTTCAGCTGTCCTGACCCTGCTCCCACCCAGCTTCTTGTGCCCCTGATGACTGGAAGAGCAGGGGAACCTCAACAGTCCTCGACTCGGAGTAAGCGCTATTTAGCAACAACTTAAACATCGGTTTCATATCAGCATTATTCTCATAGTAAACGTAAACCACAACATTGTATCAGCTACTAAGAAGAAAACAAATTCTGTCCTAGTCAAAATGAGGACAGTAACTCAGTGAAACCATATTAAATAAGCTGACTAGAATATACACGTCTCAACCAAAAGCTCGCATTTAGTCCTTATATTATGTTGTTCTATGTGACTCAGAATCCTAACCCCAGTGTAGATGCAGAACTGATTTTGTTCTTCTAGGGAGTTATACTATATTGATGTAAATTGATTCTTTTCAATGGAGCTACTTTTCTATTTTATTGGTTATTTATATTTATTATCCCAATAAGGCCACCCTTTTTGAAGATGATACTTATATCTTATGAAGTAAAGCAAAATCCCATACCTGCACACCCCTGAATTGATCCTTGTTGCATGAAGCCATCTCTGTTAAAATATACATTATAGTTATTGAGTTATATTTTATTTCTGACATCTGGTCTGCACAGTCTGACATTTATTGCATGATTTTATTTTATTTCATTTCATAGGTGTTAACTTTTTCAGTTGCTATCTTTAGGTTTTCTTACCTTTGCTTTTCTTAACTCCACCATCTTTTTCCTGTTACAGTCAGGGATTGGGGCAGTTTCACCCTGGTTTCCCACTCCCAGCATTGTCCCCTTGCAGGAATTCTGTCAGTTCTCCCTGAGGCATGCAGTTGCCTCACAGAACCATCAGAACTGAACATTTCAGAAGCTGATCTCAACCAATTCTTGTCTTCCAACCATTCCTTTTCATGACAGACAAGGAGTATGCTGAAGCACATTCTGTTATTTTGTTGTTTGCATCAATCGTGTGGTTACAGAGTAAACTGTGGTTTCTTAAATTATGATTTGCATCATCAAAAGCTAGAGGGAAATATAAATGTATTCCTTTATATGGACATCTATGGCAATATGTCATATAAAACAGGCCCAAATGAGAGTCTGGATTTCTTCAACAGCTCTTTCCCCAGACAAGAAAAATATATTTGATGTTCATACAAAGACCCATTTTATCTTCACATATAATACATTTCCAAACTACTGTCTCTCACACTAGTTTCTCTGCCTACCTTGCTACTTGTAAGGCCATGTGATAGTAAAATTGCCAGAAGTATTATCTCTCACTCTGGGTAGGCAGTACTGGTATTTCCTGCCAAAGACATAAAGATAGTTATTTGGTTCCATCTCTAAACATAACCTTCCATTACTATATAAAATAAAAGATTACATCAATAGGTATTGCTCACCTCATTTTCGCAATGTTTCCTTACTTTACCAGTTTCCATAACAGAAAATATAAGGATAAAGACTTCCCACAATACTGTGTACTTGGCATAGCAACGGTCTGTTAAATAATATGTGCTATAAAAATTATAAAGGAAACTGTTGTGTTCTTTTCAGCTCTGAAGCTACAGTAAAAACTCCAAAGGGTTATGTTGAAAATAACTGCAAGGAGAAATAAATGGAAGGGAAAAGAAACTTGGGAAGAATTTGGGATTAACCTCTTCCAAGGAGTGCCTCACAGTCTTGCTGAGAGGGAATTTTAGTTGTTATTTTGGTTTTTTTCCCCTTCCTTACAATGCACCCTAATATTGGCGTTTTGGAACCTGAGAATTACAATATTTTATTTTCTTCTGGTTTTGCAGTTTGTGGCTTGTTTTCTTTATTTTTTTAAAGGCCTGTTACTAATTTTTACCCAAAGATTTGTAAGACCTGCATTCATAGACATACCTTTTTCTGTATTCTTTTTCATTATAAAAGAATTTTACTCAACAGCAGCCTAACAGTCTACCAAGAAACCAGTTTTCTTTTTTTAATTACTATTGAATATGAAAAAAGAGGATTCAGCTATTCAGCTATTCAGGAAAAGAGGGGTATTATCAATCATTTGCACTGAAAAGACAGGTTTGTTTGATGTCTTTTTTTGTTACAGTCTAAAATTAACAGTTTAGTTGTGGTTGCAAAGTTAACACAAGTAGGCTCACTGAAAAATGGAAGAGTTTAGGTTTCTATAAAAGACCATAACATTAGAGAGAACAAAGAAGTGAAGTCAGTTGAACTAGGACAAAGTTTTGAGGTGTGATCTTGGAGTAAGATTTCTGCCTTCCTTAAAGCAGCTATAGGGCTATACCTATATTATTGGAAGGAGCAATGCCCATGAACATTCTTGACACTAATGCCATTCAGCAAAGAAAAAACTTCATCCTTATTATTGCATTCTTTGATCCTCCAAACATAGTGGCCACATCAGAAGTACTTGTTAGAAACGCTCTCTGTGTTAACACATGAAGTATGCACATTGTTTAGGAGAGTAAACATTTACTTGGGCCAAAAGCTTATCATAGATCATTCTAGCACTTAACAGTACCAAGACCTGAGCTCAGTACACAGGAATGCTCTCTGGCAATACATGACTTGCTAATACTTCATTTTCCTCAAGGAATATATGTGCTACCTGCACACACACTATTTTCTGATTTCACATGTAAAGCCCTGTGTTCCTGGATTTCGGCACTTAATTTCTTACAAAATTAGGAGAATGCTTTTTCCCACCAAGACAGAAAAGCATTTTCTTGCTACTTCATATATTTGCAGTCATTCCTTATATCTACAATACCTACCTTATATAAATGAATTATTTCTCTTTGTCAAAGCAGATCCAAAGCCCCATTAGCCATCAGAAGGCCATAGTAACAGGACTATGGGTAAGTGTGGCCCTGGCACTTGCTTTCAGGATGATTCTCTTTAGTGTAAAGAATGCTTTGGAAAAGGTGGGGAAAAAAGTCTGATCAATATTCCTTACCTTAACATCCAGATATATCCATTTGTCCGTCCTTCCACAACTCAATTCAGTGTCATGCCATTGTTGCTTCTTTGAGAGCACTGATGATGGGATCAGGAAAAGACACTTTGCAGAAGTTACATTGTTGCTACATCCTTATTTATCAGAATTGGAATGGCTGCCATCATGTTGCCATCATGAAGCAGCTGTCTTCTTTGTCGGGCCTTCATTCTGAAGCAGCCTGACATTCTGGAGCAGTCTTGAGACTGCAAGCTCGGTTGCTATTCCTGTTGTTGTTATTTCTTGTGGTTCCTTGTCTCAGGTTGGAAGTAGATGCGTGTACAGAGGAGAGGTGGTGGTAAAGAAAGCTTAACTGGGAGGTTCTTTAAACCCAGCCACGGAAAATTTTGCAATCAGCAATAATTGAAAGTAGATTGGAAGCTGGAATTTTGATATACATTTTGTACTTAAAGATTGGTCCAGTACCATGTCCTAAACTGTTGTTCCAAAGTTTTTTGAAGTCACTGTAAACACTCTCATTGAACTCAGGCAAATTTAATGTCCAACTATAAGGGTAGATTAGGTATTTCCTCACTTGGCCAGTGCTGAGCTAGTGCTTCACAAAGTGCTATGAGGCACAGTGAATCTTTTTGCAGCATCCTAAGCCTAACACTGATTGACTTATAGCAGATATATAACATATAGGAGGCTAAAATATTTCTCCCCCCAGACTTTTTTCCTCTCAGACTTCATGAAAAAGGTTGATTGTGGCCAGGGGCTCAACACAGCTAAAATTAACAACATGTAGATACAGACAGAAGCAAGCATGAAGAGAGAGCAAGCACTTTAAAGAGTATTTAGCTAATGCTAAAAATATTTGAGACTGCAGGGCTTGAAGAAATTTATATTAGAGAATTTCAGGACTTCTCACTCTTATCTCTCAACTGCTACTTTTTAGTTTTAAGAAATGAGGAGGGTTGATTTAAGTGTGAGAGTCCTAAGAAATTACACTCCTCAATTAAACCAGATTCCAGTAAAGGGGAAAAGAGGAAGCTGTAAAAATCTGTACAAATGGACAGAGAAATAACACACAGAAATATTCTGCTAGCTAGTTATTAAACAAACAGTCTGCAAGTGCAGAGAACACAATAGTGAAATTAGAATGAGAAATTACAGATTTGACAGCAGCAAACTATGTAGAACTATCTCAATAGCATTTTTTAAAAGTGAGAAGGATGGGATAGAGTTTTTAGAAATCCACAGGAATTCAGCTATTTATTTATTTATCTGGTGAAAGCTGTTGACACAATCTTATGTGTCATGATTGTATAGGGGATAACTGGAAGGTTGAAAATAATAAATAAGTAAATAAATAAATACAAAAAAAGACCCTTCATTTACAGCTAGTTTTTCAAACTGAGAAAATGTTTCAAATGAGGTCTCCCAGGCCACACCTTCACAATGTAGTGCTTTGTTACAGAGAACTAAGCTCATGCAATACTATTCAAAGGCATTCTCAGGAATGCACCCTCTTCAGTATTCATTACTTTACAGATACACCTGTTCTGATTTTGATCGCAATTTACTCAAAGCTAATAGCAGTATGTTTAACCAGCGTGGCACTACACTGAGTATCCAATGAAACTGTCTTAGAAAAAATACTATTTATTATTTTCATTAATATCTTGTATGATGAAACAGGAAAACCCACTTAAATATGTGGAATGTCACCAATCCTGGCAGGATTATGAAATATATAAAGAACACGATTAGAATTTTGAATGATCATGATCCGTTGCAGAAATGGGCTGAAACTGATAAGACTAAATTCAACATAAAAGTAGGAGTAATTTCATATTAAAAAGAAAACAAATGTGTAAATCTAAAATGGAGATGTGAAAGGATCAAGTTAAAGGCTGAACAAAAACATGAGGTTAATAAAAAAAAACTGATCTCATTTTGAAGTGTATTAAGAAAATGGCTGTTAAAAAAAGTAATATGAATATTTCTTCTCTTCTTAATAAATCTAACCTGGGAATTTTCTGTAATCTCTGCAAGATTCTTTCTTAAAGAGCATCCATTGCCCTAAGAAAATATTTTTCTTTCTTATATGATAAACAGGTGCACCTCTAAGATATGTGGAAGGTAAACCTTTTAATAGTCTCATTTTGCCTTGTTTTGAAATCCCTTTTAAATAAAAACTTGAAACAATTAGGGAAACTTCAAAAGCTTGTAAGATACTTAGATGCTGTGGCAAAATAGGCAAATTTTATCTGCTTTTAAAAAAAGATTAAAGAAACTCAGTTTGTTTGATCTAGAAAAATGAAGGCTGGTTTAGACCATAACACCAGTTTTTATATGCATAAAGGAAAACCACTGAGAGGACAGCAACTAGTTGTTTTTCAGATCAATGAAGAGCAGGACAGAAAAATGGCATATCTAATTTTCACACAAGTAGATTTCCATGAAATACTAAACTATCTTATTCTGGGAGCCAGGCATATGAAAGTGACAGAATAATTTATTATTCAGCACACAAAGAAAATTGTATCAAAATCATGTCCATTCATTTCTACTGGACTCCTTATAAAATAAAGTGGAACTGTAAAATAAGTGTATGTATCAAAGTCTGGTCCCACTTGAACAATTGGCTTTGCTAAGATGTGTCTCTGAAATTATTCCAATTACATAATGAAAGGGCATATTTTTCCCTGGGTCAAATCCCCAGTAATATTGCAAGTTTGGTAGAAATGCTGAAGAAGGAAAATTCAAACTTAACAAACAATCATTTTGTGAAATCAGAATGCAATTTGAAGCAAAAGTTCAAAATACAGTTCAGAAAATCAGAAGGAATTAGGTAGTTTAATGCAGTCTCATTCTGGGATAAATATAAAAGGAAAATACAAAGGGAATCTCTTTACTTTGATGTGAGAGACATATAAACTTTTACCAAAAAAACAGTATATGCCTTTTGATGTGACCAATGTAACAGTAAAAGACATACCAACCATTGTGATACTGCACATAGTGAAAATTACCTGTGCTGCTACACAAAGAATAAAATATTCCTCACTTTTCCTTATGAATGAAATTGAAATGTTTGTTACAATTATCTTTTCATCTCTTTTTCTCTCCTGTCACTGCCTGCATCTTCTCCTTATTATCTTCTACTTCAATCCCTGCCCACCCATACTGAACTCTTACTGACAGTAAAAAAAAAAATTAAGTGATGAATCTTTAATCCAAGTCTGAGCACACAGAGATTTTCTGATCAGTCTTACATTTGGCACAAGCTAAGTCCAAAACAAAAGAGCAGACAGAAAGATGGCTTAGCCTCTTACTGTCCTGAGGTCTCACTTCTGAATCCCAAGTTGTTATGACTTCCTATTTCCACAACACAAAGCAGTCCTTGAGAAATCTAGCACTGTAAGGAGCCTCACACGCTAGTGTCGCCCTGCACATTGATCTGATGATAACACTGGCCAGTGTGTCATATATGATACATAAAATTGAGTGAGGTAACTTTATTTTTTAGTCTATTTTTCTTAATCAATGGCACTTGCCCTCCACCTGTGTAATCTGCTCATTTTCCTCACCAGTGCAGATCATCTTGATGCATACTATTCAGCTTCAGGATTTACCAATGCAAAGACAGCTCTTTGCTAAAAGGAGTAATTACCTCAGCACAGAACCTAATGAAGTCTATATAGAAGCTCATACAAATAGCTGTTAGTTTAAGGAAACAGAGACCAAACTAAGTTGCTCCTTTTAATTACGCTTCCTCAGCCAAAATAATGGTAAATCATGATTGCAATAAGTATTGCCATTTGTTTACTGTTGGGTGTTTACTCATCTGAGATGAGTAAATTGCTTTCATTATTAGAAAATATATGATTTCTGAGATTTCAGAAAGAACAGAATGCTGTTGCCCATTCACAGGGACTAGAAGCATTGGTCGTCTCATTCCTAATGATACATCCAGTTGTCCAAGGTGAAAGTTTGAAAATCTATGCTTCTAGAAGGGTCACTTTTCCTTTTTTTTTTTTTTAAAGTAATTTCATCTGTAACCAGGGATGTTGAAAGAATTTCAAAGTAACAAAATATATAGGAAACAAGATCATCACCAATGCTGATGAAATTGAAGTTATTTGTGGTGACAGCACTAAATGATCTTCTTCACAGTGATGGGATGAAGTGCTTCTGGCTGAGCCAGGGGCTGAAATGCACAGGAACAAGATTTTCCAATTCAAGGCCCAGCTGCAAGCAGCAGTAGACTTTTCCCTGACTTGCCCTTTTGCTGCTTTTGAAGCATTATGCACAAAGTGTTACGCATATCACATAAAATGGGATTCAGCTAACATAAAAACTAATGTTTTAGCTACTGACAAACAGTGCTTGCACAACTTCGAGGCCTTTCTTTTTCACTCTGCTGCCCCAGAGAGTAGGCTGGGGATGAGTGAGGGGATGGGGGTGAACTCAGCTGGGACAGCTGATCCCAACTGACAAAGGGATATTCTGTACCATACAATGTCATGGTCAGCAATAAAACTGGGGGGAATTTTTCTAAAGTATCTGCTGCTTGGAGACTGGCCGGGCATTGATCTTGTGGTGGTGAGCAATTCCTTCTGTGCCACTTACAGAATCATTGAGGCTGGAAGAAACTTCTAAGATCATCAAGTCCAACTGTTACCCTAGAACTGTGTTAGCCCACCATGTTCACCATTAAACCATGTCTTCAAGTGCCATATCCACATGCTTTTTGAACCCTTTCAGGGATTTTAAGTCCACCACTCCTCTGGGCAGCCTGCTCCAGTGTCTGATCATCCTTCACCAATTAAGAAATGTTATAAGAAATATATAAAGTGCATACCCATGATTCTAATGTGTTCCAAAATCCTCCAGATCTGTTTTATCAATGAGAAACTTAAACAGTTTATACTAAACTTCTTTCTGTCTCTCACAGTTGCACTTGATCTTTATCTTGACCCACAAGTTCTTTTGTTTTTCCCCTTCTGATCCTCTCCCTTATCCCTTTGGGAAGGAGAGCAAGTGTCTGGGTGGAGGCTTTACTGCCGTCAGTGTAAACCCACCACATTCTCAACACTAAAAAAGTTCTGATGAAAACCTGAAATCTAAAGAAATTATTACTAACTTCTTCAAGGCTTTTATTCAAAGGTATAAATAGAGCATGTTAAAAATATTAATTTACTATAGTTTTAAAAAATTGCAAGCATTATCATGAATATTAATTGCTGCCACCCCATATTAACTGGAGTCGATGGAAGAGTGTTCAATGCATGAAGAAAAAGCTCTTATACCACAACATGGATGAAGATCTATCCCAGTGCTGCTGCACCTGTATAGTTTACTTTTTTCACCATACAGTGAGCATACAATAGCTGCATATACAGAATGAAAAATGGAGTTTCAGACCAGTTCCGACTTGAATGAAACTCAAGTCTCCTAAGTAAAAAATTGCATGTTGACCTCTTAGAGTCCAAGTCATAAAAGTATGCTATGCCTCAACATTACATGTTTTTATAACTCCCAAGTCTGAATAATTTTCTGATATCACTGAATTATTTTACATCGTCTATGAGGATTTATATTTCGGTTTGAGAAAACATGACATCTGTAATATTCTGTAGAAGCTATGCAACAAAGTAAAGAAAAAGAAAAATGGAAAAAAATACTCAAGTTGATATTCAACTGTGTATGTAAGAGCAGATTTAATACATTCCTGGAAGTCAGAGAGAAAGTACAAGGTCATCAGACTGTATCTTGATGACTTATTAAGCCACAATATTTCAAGTTGCTCATTGTCACTTTGTTTATGCAAAGAAACCAGTAAATTCCACTGGGAATATTGCAGCATCCATACTACCCCCTGTAAGAAGCTTAAAACTTGTACCCTCTATTCAAAGAAAAAAGCCCAAAATGTCAATCTCAGAGGATGCAGTCCTGTCAGAACTTCTGTCCAGATTAATTTAAGAGTATGAATAATCCCATTTGGGTCTTCAATTGCTAATGTGAAGAACTAGATAAACATTTGAACCCTGGATAGTTTTGCCTGTGTCACTGAATTTGGGAATGGGTTAAGGCTGAATTTCATCTCACCACACTTTGCATATTTAAGTTATGTATTTAATCTAACCAAGTTGTAAATTTTGTGTCCTCTGGAGACAGTTAATGGGACTCTATTCTGGAACATACATCATTTGACTCCAGCAGAGGCACTTCAGGCTTTTTCACTATTGCTTAAGTTGTACTCAATAACAAGCTGCTTCTGAAATGGGTTCTTCTATCTCTTCCACCTTTCCCTGTGGGTTCCTCTTTCTTGTGCAGACATAAGGATTGAGGTACCAGATTGACTGAGTTGCTTGAAAGCTAATCACTATTCTGATGGGTTTGCTTTAAGATGAGCCTCTTCCCTGGAGCAGTGAGAATTGATTCTGGAGCCAGACATAAGAGGAACACTTCCCAGTTTTTGGCAGAAGCCCTCGGTCAGGCTGGTTTAAAATTTTATGAAATAGTTGTTTGATTAATCGATTTTATTTAATTGAGTTTATTTAAGAACAGGCTGTTTCTGACAGTGATTTTTTTTCACTCTCCTTCTGGCCTCTGCCATGTTTTCTGCTGCTTTCCTGTTAGTGGTCCTGTTGTGAACTGGTTTAATCACAGAGGAGTGAAGAGAACTAACTCTGTGAATATAAACAGAAAGAACTTTGAAGGTTGAAATATTCCCCAAAAACGAGATAAAAACCAAACGAGATTAAATGTTGATGCCAAAAAAATTGATATCTTTTTATTTAATAGTAAAAGAGGCAAAGAGAAAGAAAAATGGAGAAAAGTTAGAAAAAAAAAAAACTAAGGTTGCTTTATAAAGCATAGGATAGGTC
>VZTI01003755.1:3177124-3219384 GCA_013397865.1 Struthidea cinerea | reverse complement strand
ACCTTTATAATTATATTCTCCTTTTAATGTGATCCTAAGTATTATGATTCTATAGCATCTTCCTTAATGCCGTTTTTTTTATAAGATCATATATCAGGTTTGGGGTTTTTTTTAACTTCTAGAAAAAAAGTAATTAAACATAGTACTTTATGCCCATGTTGTCCCTGAAGAGGTTTGCTCCTCATCCAGATGGCACCTTACCTCCTTGCAAGGTCAGTTTAGAGACTTTGTAGCAGCCAAAGTAAATGAGAATAGAAAACGTAACATATTTTTACTTAGTAGAGAAGTACCTGATGGCCTGTATTGCTGCATTCATTATCCTGCTAGCATGAATTATATTTCTCTTGCCTGCAAGTGTCTCCAAAGGCACAAAACACACACCAGAATGGAATAAGATGACTTGTGCACAGAACCCTTCATAGACATGACTGTTTTTAACAGGAGAAAAACACAAAAAACCTAACCAAACAAACTAACAAAAGCTCACCCCCAATAACAAAAGCAAAAACCTCCGTACAAGCCCCTCATAAACAGCTACTGATAACTGCAGTGATAATTGCTTTATTCAGCATGAATGACCCTTTTAAAAAATTATTTCAGTAAGACAGAGCACTCTTACCTCCCATCAAGTGGCACTTTGTAAATAACTACAAACAGGGCAGCCAAGGAGTTAATCAGATCTCTAGCTGTCCACCCTTTGTTGAAACAATATCCTTCAGTAACCTCAACAGCCTATCTACATACCACATTGACATTTTTTCAGACCCTCAAGCACTGTTTGCTTCTTTCTCAAACCCTTGTGATATGCAGGAATGCTCTAGGCACTGAACAAGTCAAGAATCCCTCCTGGTATTTGCTTGAGTATTTTCACTGAGAGATTTTCCTTTAATCAAAATAAATAGTCTGTTTCATGCCAAAAGTGATCTTATTGACAGATCCTAAAAATGTTAAATGAGCAACCTGTTCTGTAAATGTTGCTTTTCTAATTTAAAATCATTACAGCACTGGAGCATTGACATGGTGTTATTTGTTATAATTTCTTGTTTGGTTAGTGTAAGTTATTCCCGTGATTTCTTCTTTGATTTTAGCTTTATTTAAAATCGTTAGCAAGCATTACATTTATATTTACAATCCTCACAATGAACCAACACCTGGAAGTGATGGAAACCAATACTATTTTAATACTGGTTTTGGCATTTGCTAAATTAGATCTTGTAACTTTTCAATATTCAACAGATTTGTGTTTCTATGTTAGTTCTTTAATAGATTTCATATTTCTCTTGGTATTCAGCTATTTCAATTTTTTCTGTGTTAATTCAAAACATTTGTAGTGAACAATGAAGCAATAGTCATAAAATATACTGAATGGTGAGGTGAGGTAGCATAAGGATAATTAGACCACAGCATTTTAGCATAAAGTCCTTGGATTTTAAACTTTACTATATTTCCAAGAGATGTCAGAACCCATGGTTTTACACTCTGATTTTTTAAAATATATTTTTATTTAAAATCCATAGAAAGCATCCTATAGCAGAAGAAGTACTACTGAGTAGAGCAAGATCATGATAATTTCATAAATTATAAAAATTAATTACACAGGTGTAGAAAGAAAAGCCATTTCATAGATGGAGTGTCCAGTGCCTCTTATCCATACATCACACATTGATTTTATATGGAAAATTTCAAGAATTTGCTTTGGGGGCATTTCTAAAACAGAACTGAAGACCCTTATGGGTACAGTATTGTTGATTTATCAAAGAGCCTTCTGAAATCTTTGGTCAATTCATGTTTAATTTCAGCCTCATGGAAATGGAACAGTTTTAGTCTTTGGATGCAGATAGGTAGCATTATCATTGAAATAGCTCAATTCTGACGTAATCTAGTTTCATTTATTTATACTTATTCATATTCATTTATCAATTATATCACTGATAAATAACATTAATGAAGGTAAGAGTCTATCACAATCTCCTGTTATATAAGCAGTAATTAAAAGTGCTCAAAACGTAGTCTTGAATATTTGAGTCCAGACAATGACAATGCATATGCATTTATTTATAAACAGTTAACATTATAAAACCAAAGATTTCATGATAATTGATGTGTATGTACCATTTATATACATTCTGGAAGAAATATAGTCTAAATATTAAACTTATTTATTTTTAAAACCCCACAATGTCACTACATTTTCTTTCTCCCAACATGATTTTTTCTTATTTTTGCCAGTTTCTAATGCAACCTTTATTCAACATAGAAAGTTTTCTTTTGCACGTTTATAGTACTTCAAATAATGAAGTTTAGCATTTAATAACATAAGATTAATTTGCACCATCACCCCAACTAATAAAAAAGAAAACAAAACCAAAACAACCCAACAACAACCCCCCCCAACAAACTAGAATCAATAATACATCAGACTTAGGCTTTTATTTTTCTAAAGACAAAACATTAAATTATCCATCTTTAGAAATACAGAATACACTAAAATATACCAAGCAGTATTTACTGTAGGCTCTCCCTGTTAGAAATCTCGAGTCTTTTTAAGGTCATGGTAGATCTCCATCTCTATTTCTTACCGTTTCACCGTTACAAATTTTCCTGAAGGCTTCCTATTTTCATAGTCATTGTGATGAACCCTACAACTGTTCAACTGTTATTTTCCTTTTTTTTTTTCCTTTTATTTCACATTGCTGTCTGTATAATATTGTAAGAAATATCTGATCTCTACCATGAAATTAAAGGGCAGGCAGGTGTTCAGACATCTCCAGGAAAGCAGGGCTTTCATGTCCACATGTAGTGTCGACTTCCGAAGACAAGTGTCATCACTCCAAACATCCTCCTGCTTCCCTCAGCTGAGCATGATGTCATCACCAATCCGAAAGCTAGCCCCATAGAAGCTATTATGAAGAAAAATAATTATTTCTCAATGAATACCAGTACACTGTGAGATCAGAGATATTTATGGTCTGTTTTGGTTGTTAGTTTTGTTTTGCTCTCATGTATTTCCACATGTATGTTTTAGGGTTTCATAATTGTCCCTTGTTCTGCAAACATCTCAGAGGCTGAATACTAAAAAGACATTATACCGTGCTTTAGTCAAACAATATTAAAAATTGACTTGCCTTGACTTTCAAAGGCAAAAAGCAAAGGAGCCTGTTTGCTCATTATTCAGCAAAGAATTATGTGCAAGCAGTGCACAAGCAGGAAAGCACAGAAAAAACTTGGTGGCGTTTGTGCTCATTTTAATTCTTTTATTGCTTTCTTCTATCTGAAGACATTTCTAATTCTAATCTCCACTTCATTCCCCAGGAGTATCCAGCAGATTTTAATTTTAGTCTTCAAAACTATGTGTTTTAATGACAACTATGATGGCTAGATGATGCCAAGAGATTTCTGCAAAAAGACCTTCCCCAGCCTGGTGTGAACTTCTCATTATTCTGTCCATACCTTCCTGTAACAGGGAAGACACTCAGCTTTTAGCTGTCATCATTCAAATTACACTGGACTGCCTGTTTACTGTCCAGGAGCCTTAGTCAGAGCTCTGATGAGAGGTACATGGTTGCTGAAACCCAGGTGTGATCATACCCAGCAACCAAGCTGAGATTTTGTGCCTTTATCCTTTCACTGAGAAGCTATTTGTTTCAAAATCCTTAGCCACCTCTCACTGAGATTTACGGAGTGAAAATAGATAGGTCACTTACAAATTCCGTGGGAGGCACACCCCTTCCCCTTCCCTCCAGTGTTAGAGACGCTTTTCTGAGGGCCTGGGGTGTTTACACACTGCCACCTGCTGCTTTGATCTCCTTGATCTGAGTTTGCTCTGCTCTCAGCAGCACTGGTGATCTGTTCCTCTCTGTCTAATTCTGCTCGTCCTCCTGCAGTTTGATCCAGAGCCCAGTGGAGTCAAAGACTCCTAAGACTTCCTTTGGCTTCAGTGGATTTTGGAGTCTGCCAGATACATAATTAATTTATTTCAATGGGCTATGAATCAGGCTTTTTGTACTGCCAGATGTATAATTAATATTTCAGGATGAATTCCAGGTAGCTTGCTGGTTTGTAAGGTTCTTCCTACTGTCTCAGTTCCTGTCTCCCGTGTAGTAAGGTCATAAATTAAACTCTTATATTCTTAAAAGAACAAGCAAACCAAGAAAATTAATATAACCATGATTCGATGCTTTTAAATACCTATCAGTTCCAAAAGAAAAATACCTTGAAGGACATTGCAGTCTCAAGACCAACAGCTTTTTCACCCCAGCATTTCCAAACGAGGGTTACTTTTTCATTATCTGATAAAATACATCTCTGACTGCAGTTTTATCATTCTTTATAACTTGAGGGAGAATTTCAAGTTGTTCATGTAGGAAAAAGCGAATTTGCTGGGATTTTCTGGTATCACTAGTTTAACACATTGCTTCAAAAATCTTTCTTACATTAATGATTAGAAGTGGCCAAATGAGGCAACTGGAATGTTTCATTCTTCTGTAAGGGCTCGAAATTAAATACATTCCTTTTCTATTCCCACACAAGCAGCTTTTTCTTCCTTTGAAATCTTACATAGACTCCAAGTCAAGCCTGCCATATTCCAGCCTGCTAATAGAGCCTCACTCTTCAAAACAGCACAGTCCACAGCCTGCAGCTCCCACTGTTTTTACTAATGCATCCTCTCACCTTTTTAGTCCAAGGCAAATTTCCATTTTCCCCAAGTGTTGCTTTACACCAGAAAATAGTGTCTGCTCTAGCCTTATGAATTAAGTGTCCACCTAAAACAAACATACTGCTAAAGGGCACAAAGGAACTTGGCTGTGTTCCAATTTCATTTCATGTCATTGGTACTGCTTTCTCAGCAAACTGACATGTAAAAATCAGTGGATATTTGGGATAGTTAAGAAGTACAAAAACTGTTTTGTGAACTCACCAAAACAGTATTTTTCTTTCACTGACCTACTACCTTCCTGTCTTTTGGTTGGATGACCCAGACTGGTTTTCTTTTTGGTTTTGTTTTGGGGGTTTTTTGTTTGTTTGTTTGGGGTTTTTTTGGGTTTTGTTTTTCAGGTGTTTTTTTTTTTTTTCAGTTTCAGATAAATAAAAAATATTTGCAAAGCTGTGCTCTGAAGTTTCAGCAAGTATTAGAAAAAAATGGTATTGCATTGCAATTGCATTGATGGTTGTTCCTGATTCTCACATGATGGAGAATTGTGTATAAAGAGTAACTTAGAAACCATTCCTGATGAGCCTTAAAGATGTGATCAACTTAAAAAGGAAATCTGAACAAAAGCTTTGAAATTCACTGCAGGAGCTTGCTTTCCAATAGTAACTTCTTTGATTTCAGTAGAAAATCATGATTCTCATAAATTAAGTTCATTTCTTCAAAAATAGGTTATTTTTATTTAATGAGGGCAGTTCGTAAGCAATGAATGATTATCTTAATGAAATTCACAAGCTGCTTCATTAATCACCAAGTTTTGAAAAAGAAGGAAGCAAGAGTGAAGGAAAAAATTGTTTCTTGGTAATACTATGATTTATATTAAGTGTATGAAGTACTGCATAGCTATCTTTTAAAAAACTGGGAGGTCATCAAAAGATTTTCAGGTACTGAAGCTCTCAAATTTTGTTTTAAATCTTTTGACAGTTGCTATTAACTTGTGTTTTCTGCTGCTCTGTGCTTTAAATAGACAATGCACAAAACATTCAGAGCTGTTACTGGTGCTTGAGGATGAATCCTATCCACTACTGCATTTTCTCTAAGCTTTAAAGAAAAGTTGTTGACACAGTTTAGCGAAAACACTTAATCTCTTAGATATCACTCTGCTTCTGAATAATCTTTTTAGTGTAGAGATCAAAAGAAAAGCTTTCATCATAGATCTTGAATTGGACTCTAATCAGTGTAAGAGTTCCATAAACTTCCGTGCAAGACCTTTTCATTTTTTTCATGTGAAGATCAATTAGATCATAAGTTTTTCAGAACAAACATCAGATTCTTGCAGTGTTTACTGTACTAAACAATGCAAAGCACCACAGTTTTGGCTTCAAGAAAACAAACTGTAATTGACATGTTTGTCTCAGAGTATGGAAAGATCAAAACCAGTGAACTACTTTCACTGCTCAACTATGTAAATTGCATCAAGACTAAACTAGCCATAGTCAGTCCCACAGATCAGGATGAGTGCACAGGTGTTAGATGCTCTTTTAAATGTCACATTCTTATTTTCAGTTTACATAGGCAAAAATAGTTTGCCTTCTCTTTGATTTTAAAAAGGCAGTGTATTTTTTTTCCTCCATGGTAGCACAGAGTTGGGTTTTTTTTAGCATAAGTGGACAGGAAAGTATGAGGAAAAAGCTGCCATGCCAGAGTTTTGCTAAATTATATCTTTGGGAGGAAATATGACTACATCTTTTATCTTCTCCCCTAAAGCACAAAATTCTTACTAACCATCTATGATGAGGCAGTGTGTGGCTGGAATACTTACTGTAAATAATATCAATTGCGCATTTGGAGAACTAATTCAAACATTATTTGAAGCCAGTGGGGATCTTTCCATTGATTTTTAAAGGGTTAGAAATCGGCCTTTAGCCTTGCGTTCTGTTCATGAATCATTCAGAAGCCAATCCTGATGTCTAGTTATTTGTAAATATTGGACAAATAGTTTGGACGAGCAACTTCTGGTCTACAGGCTGTTTCCAAAATGTTAATTTTGACTGTTTGCTCTTCAGTATTCATAATGTGTGATTAGTCATGTACATCACCACGATATTACATCTATCTAATTGACAGAGTCCAACTATCTAAGCTATAGCATCTATCCATTTGCATTCTTACAATGGAGCAGCTCATAGTTGTAGTATATGAATGAATAATGAATAGCAAATGTTGGATAGTGAATAATGAATAATAAATAATTTATGTACTCCAGTAAGATTTTTAAAACAAATATTCACTTGTGATAGTGTCTGTGAAAAGTTTTGGATTTGAGAACATTTTCACTAATGTTCAGCAGCTACAACAAGATTTTGGAATAACATGTAATAACTTGAATATTATTTATGATTATATTTTTAATGGAAAATTAACTCTTTAACTTTTGGATTACATCTGCAGTATAAAAAGGGAAGGAAACCTCATTATTGATAGGAAAAGTGGTAAAGGGCTTTTTTGACTTCATTGTTTTTCTTCCACTCAGAGGCATCCTGGACTTAAGGGAGAAATGATGTGCCATATTTTCTTCTTGACGTCTTCTGAGTTAAACATGTCCTCTGATTTAACATTCTACTACACAGGCTATACCTCATTAGCTTGGGAGAATCAACATAAATATTGCAACAAGACAAAAAAAAATTGACTTACATTTCTTTTGAGTCAATTGCATAATAAAATATAAGTATCTCTCAAGGTCTTTAAGTCTCTGATTCAGCATCATCACCTTGCTCTTAGTACCTTTTACATTCGTAGTTCCTCCTAGTGTTTTTTTCTTTCTCTGGTTGTTTTTATGCTGTCACTTTTGCACTTGATGACTTTCTTTTATTTTTCTCTGTTCAGTTTTGGTGGTTTTTAATTCTCTCACTGCATTTAGTCATCATCAACGCTTTGCATTTTATTTTATTAACATATTCTTTGTTATTTTCAGTAATCACTCTCTTGTACACAGCTTTCCTCTTTGCTTGCTTACCTTTTTTCCTCATCACCTTTTTTCCTATGTGTCAGCCAAGTTGTCTACTGAAAAAAGGTGGCAAGTGATTCTGATGTAAACTATACACTTCTTGCAAACCTTGTAATGCACAGCATATTATCAATTACATATTTCTAATGCTCACAGATCTCTTCCTACCCTTTTCTGCTGCAAATCTTTTATTTGACATTTTCTTTAATTGATTTGATCCAGGGCTCATTTCCAATAAATTCTGCCTGGCACCTTCTGTCACACAAGGCTATTATTTTTTTCTGAATACTTATATCACTCTTAACATAAATTGAGAAGCCTCCTCCACATACAACTTCCACCTCCTGATCTGTTATAATCTGACAATTAAACCAAAACAAGATAAATTATAAGAGAATGACTGAGAACTAATCCCTAAGTCAAATCAATGCTTGGCTTAGTGAGAAACCACTGCTGCGGATTTAGAGACATTTGATGTCGAATAGCATCATAATTAAATCCTGTTCATTAGACATAATTAAATCTCATTAGTGATGTGGCAATACAAAATATCTTTTAATTCTCCAGTCTGAATATGTCACCGTCTATTACTCTCTGACCCGGTTCTTTTAGCTTGTGCCAGGTCTGGCTGGGATGGAGTTAACTTTCCTCCTAGCAGCCCATACAGTGCAGTGCTTTGTGCTGGTAGTTAGAAAAGGATTCCTTACACACCAGAGTTCTGGCTACTGCTGAGCAGTGCTGGCACTGCATTGGTGCTGTGACTCCAACCCAGAGCACACCCTTCCCCAAACCGTCCCAAAGGTCAACGGGCTGATGATGGGCAAGAGGTAAGACGGGAAGGACACAGCCAGGACAGCAGATATAAACCAATCAAAGGGGCAGTCCATGCCATATGACATCAGGCTGAGCAATAAAAGCTAAGAGAAAAGAGTGTGCATGTGTGTACGACATTAATTATTAAGGAATCTCTCTTCCAAAGCAACTCTTACATCACTTGAGGCCCTTCTTCTCAAGGAGTGGCTGGATATCACCTGCTGATGGAAGTAGAAAAATTTTTTACTTGTTTCTGCATGTGACCCTTGCTTCTTTTTTTTTTTTTCCCTTTCTTGCCTTTATCTCCACTCACTAGTTTTTTATCTCATTTTCTCCCCTTGTACTGCTGAGGATGTGGAGTGTGAGAGCAGCTTTGTGGGCACTCATCAGCCAGCCAAGGTCAACTCATCACACAGATATTCCACACGACAGGAGTTTAATATTCGAATACCAAATTTACTTCTTTGAAGATATCTGAAACTACATGGGGTTTTGATTTAACGAAGTGATACAGCAGCATACTGAAATCACAATGCAAGCATGATAAAAAAATTCAAGCATACAGTTGGAACACAATATAAATTTGATTCCCATTTCCAGTCTCTGTGTGCTTCCTTTCACCTCACTGGATGAGTGAGCCAGCACAGTCCTCCAAATCAGGAATAAAGATGAGCCCCGGAAGAAAGGAGGGAGGGTGGAGGGAAGGTGGTTTAAGATTTAGATTTTACATCTCATTATCCTAATCTGATTTGATTTCTAATAAATTAAACTAACTTTCCCAAGTTAAGTCTGTTTTGCCCATGACAGTAATCAGTGAGTGATCTCTCTCTGTCCTTGTGTCAAAACATGAGCCTTTTGTTGCATTTTCTCCCCCTAGAGGGAGGGCAAGGACAGAGCAGCTTTGGTGAGCACCTGGCATCCAGCCAGGGTCGACCATCCCTGCTGGGGACTATACAACACCAAAAAAAGAAATAAAACCCAAAGAAAAGCACCCCCTCGAAAAGATAAAAGAGGAGTTTACCATCTATCTTTGGAAATTCTCACTTTTTAACGCTGTCAGCATCCAAGAAAAATCAAAGAGTTTGTAACTTTTTCAGTTAATTTTGTTTATAAACAGTAATTCCCAGTAGAGACTGAAAATGGCAACAGGTCAAAGGTTTAATCAAGATGATCTTTGATTTTTTTTGTGGGAGCAGCACAATTTTTCTATAAACTGTGTTTAAATTTACCCATGACTGGCAGAAGGTATACTTGGAGCTTTTACATAACTTCTTTTTCCCCTTCTGTCTTAGACAAGCAACTGCTTCAAGAAGAGAGGAGAAATTTCACCTGATTGTTTTCATGAGATGCAGATCCTTTGTAAAGGAGAGTTCCCAGGCCAAGGAGAGCTCTGAGCTGCAGTGTTCAGTTTGACTAGAAAGGGAACATCACCTACAAGAAAAGATAGAAAGCACTGGAACAAATATTGAGAAAAGATACTGAGAGGAATCTTCAAACACACATGAAAGCTGTTGCAGGGAGGAAGAGGATAAACTGTTTTCCAGGTCCTATTCTTTCAGATTACAATCAAAGGCAAAGGACTTAAAGTGTAGCAAGATCGACATATTTCTATTGATAAGGGTAGTAAAGCAGCAAGGCACAACGAGCTCCTTTGGAAAAGTGTGAAGTTGTCACATGAACAGACACAATAGGATAATTTTTAAAGCAGACTACATATATATCTGTCAGGAATGTTACAGTCATATTAAGTCTTCATAAGGCTAGACGTAGACTAAAATGGCATCTGACAAGTTTTTAGAACAGTTTCCTACAACTGTTCAACAGACAACTTAGTTTCTTCAGGATTGAAACTCATGGACGCAGCTCCTTGTCAGTTTTATGCTATCAGTTCAGAACCAAAAGGTACCATAGCAGTGGGAGCATGGACTAACTCTTGAACCTGTCTCCGCTCTGAAGCAGGGTAGGTTCTTTGCTGCCTTGGTTTAGGAAAAGTTCCCCTGGCAGATCCCTATATAGATCAGATATTACCTAGAGAAGCATTTGTTATGCCAAAATGGATATGCTGAATGGATACATTTCCTTTTTAACTAGACTAATCATCTGAGGATTTATACACAACAAAGGGAAATAGACACAGAGTGTATGATTCATCTGACCTACTTTAGATGTCTATTTAAGGAAGTAAATTCTGTCCTTAAAGCACCGATTAATCTCCAAAAGAGCAACTAGGATTTCTATCTCAAATGAAAATAACTTAAATGAGATTCCCATCCACTTTTTCTAACCTTATGATGGCAAGGGTGATATGACGACTGTATAAAGAAGAATAAACTATACAGTTATAGACAGGACGTTTGCCCCATGATAGTCCTGATGGGCAAAATAACTATCGTTACAGATGAGCAATTTATTTGAGGTCTGTAGTGCATTTTGAGTGGCCTGACTCACAGCGAAAACATTCTGCAACTTCAGTACATTTTATAGGAAGTTTTAACATTTTGCTCATTTTTTTTATCTTTTCTTTTCATATAAGCAAACTGTCACAGATAAAAATGACAAATCTCAGGCTGCATCCAGCTACACTCTATAAATGTTGGGCAGCTGTTTCACTGAACAACCACTGCAACCTCAAGATTGTAACAGAGAACCTTATGAATTGAAAGAAGTAAAAACGAAAAAAATTCAAACATCTTAGCACTAAATTGCAAACTTCATAAACCTCATTGAATTTTGAGGAAGTTTTACTGATTCGTATTTAGAGCAGATTAGATCTACAACTGCCAAAATTCATGTCCCTCTTCTCTACATTAAATAACATGTACTCATAAGGAAGACAAGATTTTATTTTTTTACATCTTACAAAAAACCCAAACAATGTCTTACTTATTTGCTTTCAGCCTGGACATAACACATTTTTTTAGATTGTTAGAAATACAAATAGTATATAAGATATACTATTTGTATTTCTAACAATCTAAAAAAATGTGTTATGTCAATATTATGTGTTATGTCAATGTTAAATCAATTTCCCAATCAGACTTTTTTTCATTTCTGTGTCACAGATACCACAATTCTGGAGAAAGTAAATGCTAAATTTAATTTTATTTCTTCCCTGCAAAACAAACAAACAAACAAACAAACAAATAAACAAATAAATACTACTTGCCTAGAGCAATTAACAATCAGAATTTTACAAAGCTCTTTCAGGCAATGTAGAGGCTTCATGGCTCCCATTTTGAGACCAGATCCCAAATCCAGTTGTGTTCAAATGAAATAAATTGCAGAGGAGAAATTCTAGAACTTCATTTGAAAGGAAGATTGACAAAACACAGATTTTTCTAGATGTTAGAGAGTGATGATGCTTATTTTTGTATTTAGTACATGCTGTATTATTAAATATTAGTTGAAATATAGCACTCTCCCTCTTTTTGAAAAGGTATCTGTTCTGGTTCTTCAGGATTTAGCAGAACTGGATCCCTAATCTCCTGTGAAACTGTAATTGTACCTTGTCTTGCCCATAAAAAAATAAGAGAATTACATCAGCAAATATACTAATTGGAAAATAAGAGAATATGCAAAAAAAAAAAAAAAAACCAAAAAAAGACTATGAACATTGAAAAAAGTAAATTTCATGGCATCAGCAGAGAAAAGATTAGGAGACCATTTCTGACGCATTAATCATATTTAGACTGATGCAGAGGTCATTGGAATCAACAAACTTCAGCATTTGCATAAAATTGAACTTCAAGTCTACTTCAGAAGAGAGAGTGAAAAAGACAAGTAGTTTAACATAAAATGCTCATTAAATACAATCAAAAAATGACCATCCGTTTCAATGTGTAACCTGCAAGCACGAGTTGTGATTCCTACTAGGATTCTACATGTGAAATGATACCAGTGGCAGTATCCAAGAGAATATACGTGTCACTGACATTACACAAAGAGGTTCTGTGTTAATCCAACCAAACGTTTTTTGATGTCAGGATCATGTTCAGTGTCCACCACTAATTCCCTACTCCATTCCCATTTCCTCAGACTAAGTGTAGTGCAAATTGACCTGAAGTAGATACTGAATGCTGTCATTTTCTACAGAGCATTGCTTATGACTATACATTGTTCTTTTCTCTTTATATAAATTTCTGTTTGGATTTAGCTGATAATTAATCTTTTGACATATACCTCCTAACAACCAGGTGGTCCTTTTCTGCAGTTACATCTGTAAACATAACAGTTGCCAGTTTCATATATTGCAAGTACTGAAATGATTCAATATGGACCAGATCCTGAAGCTGTTGCCGTTTCAGCACCTTCTTCAACCAAAACATAGGGTGATTGCAGGAATGGTTGTTTGACCAGTTGAGGACTGAATAGAAACTGGTAGGGAATTTTATTGCCCAATATTACATGATTTCGCTCTATGCATTTTCATAAAGCTTTAGAGAATTTCTGTGCCAGTAACTCAAAAATATTACTTATTTGATCAAAATAAGTCCACTAGAGCCAAGTTAAATGTTAACTTGGAGAGATACATCTGACGAGGAGTGTTGAGTGCACAAAGGCTTCACTAGGACATAAAGTACTTCTGTTAAGTATAGAAAGAGGAGAACAATGAGTAGGGAAAATGTGGGCCTGTTGTTGAGTGGACCAGGGGCTCTGGTGACACAGCATGTGGAAAAGGGTGAGGTACTATCAGCCTTCTTTGCCCCAAACTTTCCAGTTTCCAAAGACTGTTCTTTGGAAAGCCAAGACCCCAAAAACAAGGTAAATCTGGAGCAAGAAAAGCTTAGAGACTGGTCCAGATCAAATTTAATTACATGATCCAACCCAGCTGACCTAGAACTGACCTTTATTTTATAACATACCTATCACAAACAATAGAGACATTTAAAGACACTGTACCAGAAACCAACTTTAGTAGTCACTGAGACTAATAAATTAGATTGTTTCTGTGCAGATATCATCTTGTGATTGACATGATAGAGGTCCTAGGTTTTTAATTTAACAGAGCAACTTTCTCACAAGAAATATGCAAGTTGTAATTAATTAACTTGCTACTATCTCTATGTCAAAACATAGAAGCAAAACATATGTCTTCACTAAAACCTTTCAAGACTTGCAGACAGCACAGATTTTTAAAATAAACTTAACCCTCTATTCCACAAAAAGTGGTAATAATGAAATCATTGGCTATGTAGAGCACATTTTTAAACATAATTTAATTCCAAATTAAAAATCAGCACCTACTTTGTGCCTTCAATTTCTGAGGAAAGAAGTATTTCCATGGTGTCATAAAATGCAAACACAGGAGTTAAATTTCATTTTAAACTTTAATGGCTGGCTGTTTATTGAAGCAATTGATTACTAACATATAATTATTTTACAAATAATTGTTACAGATTTCAAAATTTTTTCCAAGTCGCACTTTAAAACACACCTAGTATTCTGGGAATACTGATGGTACAATAGCTACAAATCATTTCAGATTCACCTTCACTCAGATAAGCTCCAGCATTGGAGCCTTTTCCCTGCTTAACATTGTCTCAGTTGTGTCCCTAGTTGCTATGAGGAGACGAGGTCCTTAGCAAAGTGGGCATAACTCATCGATGCCACTGGTGGCTCTCGATAAGCCTGTGGTACTTTTTTTTCTTCTATTTAATAGTAGGCTCGTTTAGGAGGCTTCTAGTTGTGGAGAAATTGGGCTGCTGGTTGCTGCAGTGAATAGTATGTTGAAGGCAATTTGAAGTCAACACATGCCCATTTATCACCGTTTATTATAACCTTCAGAGTGACACCAAGCTGTGGGGAGTGGTCAATATGCTGGAGGGAATGGATGCCTTCCAGAGGGACCTGGACATGCTTGACAGGTGGGCTGGTGGATGCTCATGAAGTTCAACAAGGCCAACTGCAGGGTCTGGCACATGTGTAGGGGCAATCCAAATTCCAAGTACAGGCTGAGCAGAGAATGGATTGAGAAAAGCCCTGAGGAAGAAGACATGCATCTGTTGGTTGATATGTAGCTCAACATGAGCTGGCAATATGCACTCACAGCCCAGAAAGCCAACTGTGTCCTGGTGTGCATCAAAAGCAGCATGGCCAGCAGGCCAAGGAGTGTGATCCTCCCCCTCTACTCCACTCATGTGAGACCCCACCAGGAGTACTGCAGAAAATCCAGAGGAGGGCCGTAAAGATAAACAGAGCACTTCTGCCATGAAAACAGATGGAGAGAGTTGGGAGTGTTCATAATGGAAAAGAACAGGCTCCAGGGAGCTCTTCTAGAAGCCTTCCAGTACCTTACGGGGCCTATAAGAGAGCTGGAGAGGGACTTTTTGCAAAGGCTCACGATGATCGGACAAGGGGTAATGACTTCAAACTGAAAGAAAGTAGGTTTAGATTAGAAATAAGGAAGAAATTCTTTATTGTGAGGGTGGTGAGGCACTGGCACAGGTTTTGCAGGGAAGTTGTGGATGCCTCATCCCTGGAAGTGTTCAGGACCAGATCAGATGGGATCCTGAGCAATCTGGTCTAATGGAAATTGTTTGAACTAGATGACCTTTTAGGTTTAGATGGGTTGGAACTAGATGATCTGTAAGGTCTCTTCCAACCCAGTCCATTCTATGATTCTGAGAACAGTCTGGACCCAGGAAACTAATCACTCCACTGCACTTCTTGCAGGACAGAGTTATCTTTCTGACCCACATGAAATTTCAAAAATTTCAACACTCATTCTAGCCATACTTCTAACAATTCTTAATTGCTTTTATTTTGAAAATCTTACAAAAAACAGAAGATTTCTTAGGCTTCTGGCCTTGTTATTTTATATACTCTCTCTCAGTTTCCCTTATTTCTCAAAGTTTATTCATCCCTGGACTTAGACATGGTGCTATTGCCCTACCTCGCTGTTGCTGAAGTATATCATACTGAAATTAATGAATATATGTTTAATTCTGTCTTTTGTTTCCATATTTCAGTAATTGGCAAACCACTAATTGAACACTTTGCAGTGAGTTTCTTTCAGGTGTGATCTGTACTATTATTTCAAAAATTCCTTGATCTTTGGAAATTTCAGCAAATGGTCACGACTCACGTGTCGTGTTGTGCATTTGTAACAATTATCCAAGTACATTTCTTAACATTTTAGTACTGACAACACAAAGTGTATTTTCATTAGGATCACTGTAGACAAACGTATATATTGATTAAAACCAACCCAATTCTTCTTTATGTTGATTATTGTCATTACTAATAAGCAATGTCCTTAATAGTGAGTTCATTTTCTTAGAAGTTTATATGTATTCATCATCCTAGCCTTGTTCCTGAGAATAGCCCAGTGCTGTAATGTTGGTTAAATGGTGAATGGATATAGGTATTCTAATTTCATTCTTAGGAAAACTGGAAAGGAGAACTGAAAATAATGGAGATGGGTTTTGTTGGTAAGGTTGTGAGAATTTCTTAAAAAATAAAAATAAAAAGACACAGCTATAAGAGGCTGAGATAGAAGAACTTGACTCTTTTTTATGCGTAAGTGTAAAAGAAGTGAGAGGAGTAGCCCAGGGTGAGAAACTGCCTGGCAAGAAGGAATATTGTGTACCAGACCATACATATGGAAAAAATAAATATTTATTTGGAGCTTATTCATATGACTCGGGTAAGGAGATAAAAGAAAAAAAATCACTAAATGTTTGTTTCTGTGTACTGTCTTTATGAGCAACAGTAAGTATCTTACAGGATGGGTTTTATATGGATCAGTAACTAGATATTCTTTGCATAGCTTGTAAATCTTTGTTACCCATGCAAACCTATAGACTTCATAGGTTCTTATACAAAACTTTAATTGTGTAAACTTCAGAAGATTTATTAAACAATTAACATACAACCCTTGCATGTGGTCAGAAAAGTAAAAATAACAGTAAAAAAACCCCCAAAAAGACCACCCTTCCCCTTCTATTGCTTTATTATCTTTGTGGATGTGTCCTGGAGAAAAAGGTAAAGTTAATTTACAGTAACCACACAATTTGTCTTTTGAAATCTTCAGATCATAAACCTTGCCTGGAAACACAAGACACAACTGTAGAAAAAAGCTGTTCTACAGGGCCAGTGAAGCACCCTGGGTTCAGTATGAGTGCTGCCACCTCAAAAAATCAGCGTTTGAGCCAAGAAACATTGAACTAATGCATGAACAGCTATTGCTTCTACAGGAAAAGCTCAGCACAGTCACTTGTGTTTTTCCTAGAAACTGCACTTTCTGGAAAATAGGAGGATTTGGAGCATCTCAAGAAAAAAAGGGAATTGAACACAGGACATCCACCTTCTGCATGGAGAAGGAAAGCCTTGACTCCCAATGCATGTCTCAAAATCAAAAACTAACCATGTCTCTTTGTGCTAGTTTATTAAAGGGCTTTATTAAAGTCATTGAATTTCAGGAGAGGCCTTTGAAAGACAAATGAATTAGTCTCTAGACTAAATAAAATGCAGGAAGTAAATTTTGAAGTTTTGAGGAGCCTAACAATATCTCTAGCTCTATAGCAGATTCACTGCCAGCTATCACAATAGTCATAGCTCCTGGTTTGCAGCCTTCACTTGTCTAAGTTTTTGGTTATCCAGTTGTGGCATGAGGCTTTCTCCACAACTGGGACATTTGCTGTGAGATAACACAGCATGTTTGAATTACCGAGAGAAAAGATTTTTTTTTAACCTTTTTTATTGTTTATCACTTATGCTAAATATTATTTTGGTGCTTCCTTTCCATTACAAATAACAAAAATTGCAAACAACTTTCATGACTTACCGACTATATGAGCTGGTGCTTGAATGCCATCACAAAAGCAATCATTTTTTTTATGACTCACAAAACTTCTTCATTACTATTTCAGACTAAAATATTGGTCAGCATGCCTGACATCCCTTTGTGAATATCTATCACTCCAGCTCATACCTAAAAGAGATCACTTAGCTTTTCCTCACAAAAAGTACCTTCTGCTTCCTTTCCTGAATTTTGTGGAGCCTCTAGCCTTCCATTCAAACCCAAAACCTCAAAACCTGTCCTTGAAACCCACAACCTGGATTGTGCTTCTCAGTGTGATTTCACTGTTCTCCCAATTTTGCAGGTTATGTCTCTCTTTTTCAGTAGTGATGTCTGCCTTTCTTATCCAACCAAGATACCTAAGTAGTTTTTTATACCACACTTTCATTTTTCTTGGCAATTGATTCCTATTTATATATCTAGAATTAATCTTCTTCCCAGTGATATTATTTTGGCAATGTCACCTCTTTTTGCATACCTGTACTGCTCCTTGCTTTGTCTTGTTGCATCAAGCATGAAATATTTATTGTTTCTTTCAAAGTTCTGCTCCATTTATCCTCACTTGATCATCATTTCTCATTTAAAAAGTCACATCCCCATGCCATTAAATCAGCCTTCCTTCCTTATTAGTTCAATTTTCAAACACTGCCTTTCCTAATACTTGGGAGTGTATTGGGTTTGCATGGCAAGGTTTTGGTAGTGGACGAGCTACGGGGGCGGGGGTGGGAGGGGCAGCTTTTGTGAGAGGCTGCCAGAAGATATTCCTGTGTTGGTTTCCTGCTTCTGGCCAGGATAGGGTTAATTTTTGCAGTAGTCAGGAGGCTTCTTTTCCCAAGTCAAGTCTAGTTTGCCTGTGACAGGCACTGATGAGTGATCTCTCCCTGCTGTTGTCTTTATCCATGAACCTTTTGTTATATTTTCTGTTCCCTGTCCAGCTGAGGAGGTAAGTGATAGAGCAGCTTTGGTGGGCATCTGACATTCAGCCAGGGTCAGTCCACAACAGAGAGGAGCTTCATATAAATGTGATCAAGATTATTTCATTAAGTGCCTTTGATTCTCTTTGTGACCTCCATTTAGAAAGCTGCTGATGAAGATGACTAAATGAAACTTTTACTGTACTTCTCTCATTGTTCATATTTTTTTTCTGTATTTTATTTTGGAATTAGAATGTCTATGGCTTAGAAAGTGGGTGGTTTTCCCATCCTGTGTTTCTAAAATACCTATAACGTCAGAGTCCTAACTTTCCCAGGCAAGATCTGAGCTATCACCTAACTCATACCATATATCCAAAGGAAAACAGAAGTACAAACAAAAATCTCTGCCTCAGCTGTTTAGGGCCTGGGAGACAGAGACATCATAATTGTCTCTAGAAATCTAGTAAAAATCTCAGAAACTGCTGCTGCATATGGGCAGATCTGGTATTCTGGCTGAATAAAGAATTTAAATGTATATTTTATAGTTAAAGTCACATGGGGACCACAAAATAGTACGTGTGCTTGAGAAACCTGCAGTAGTCCAGACTGGAACGGAAAATTTGCATTATTTTTTCCAGTTTGGAAACAAGACTCTTCTTTGCCTGATGGGATTCAAACTTCATAAAAATATTGAACTATTAAGTAATTAGATTGAGGGTAACTGTACCCTTCACACATGTTAAAAAGTGGATTGTTGGCTGTTAAAAGTATCAGTTTCCAGAAGAAACCTCTCAAATGCTCTTGTTCCAGAGTCTCTGCAGTCTTACATGACCAATTGTAAAAATGAAATAAGAGCCTTTTGCCTTGACAGCCATAGGGAAACATACAAAGCACCTGTGAAGGGATATATGTTCTGACAGCTTTTTCATTCAAAATCCTAACTGCATTAAGTATTTTAAGAGACTAGGTTTATTTTCATATAGACCAATGTGCGGCTTTTCTGGGCCTTTCTTAAATTCTGATGTTGCCCACTTGTCTTGCCCACCTGTAATGCCTGTATTCTAGCTAATCTAAAAAGTAATTCCCATGTGGCAGCTTCTAAGATAAGGATCTATGCCTTAATTTCTGTATCCTCTGAATAAATTTGTCCTCAATTATCTTGACTATTCTTATGTGAGCTCTTTGACTTTGTGTATGCTATTAAAGCATACTTATACTCCAATAAGCGATCTGTAAAAAAATGTATAATTGGATTCTCTGTGTGTTCTCTCTCATTAACTCTGTCTTAAGTGTACTCTGTTGACAAGTTTTTTTTAAAAAAACAAAAACCTATTCTGACAGTCAACCTTGCAAATTCGTCCTTAGATCTGCAAGTCAAATTCTGACACTATTTAAATTCTGCAAGTGGAGCTTTGTTAATAATGTCTTGATTATTTGTGAGCACAAAAAAAAAAAGCCAGTCACCGCTGCCTAGTTCATATTCTCCCACCATTATAGGCACTGGGGTACAGTGCTAAGAAGAATAAAACAGTAAATATACAATCAGTACAATGAGCACATCTCTACATAAATAAGTGTAAATCATACTAACTACATGGAGGAATGAAACATTTAAATGCAAAAGAGTTGTCATTTTAAACAGACTCAGTATTTCAGAGAGAAAATTTAGATATTTGTTCATGTTCACAACGAAATTAACAATTTTTATGTGACTGCTTTGTAACACTACCTTGCCTAAGTAGTAAACTACCCTGTGAAAGTTACATAAAATACTTATTTTTTCTGTAATTTTTTGAAAGAAGATATGTGCATAGGCAAGGATTTAATGGCAAAAAAAGTTGCTTTATCATATATATTATATGAATTATGTATATGATATCACAAATGAAGGAGACAGAAAGAGAGAGTTTTAAATCCAGCTTTGAACTTCTTTCTGTGTTTTAAACTGCCAGCTGCTGCTGGCAAAGACTAAGCAATCATCCATCCTTCCCCAGTCCACAGTACCGCTGGGTCTGAACTAAACTCAAGCTCAATACTGCTCGGGGGCTGTGCTGCCTCGGCTGTTTCCTGCAGGGTTTCCTTTGGCTGCTAAGGAATGGATGGAGCTCTGCATATTCTAGTCCAGCTCCCTTCCCATGTTTGAATCTGTCATGACCCTGACATGCCCCACACCAAGGAACAGGGTAACAAATTGGCTGTAAGGGCATTTGTCCAACAGAATTTTGTGTGGCTTAACAAGAATCTCCCCTCAGCTCTTTCTATTCTCTTTTCTTTCATGTGTGTGCTACATTGTTAAGTAATGCTAGTTTTAATGAAGGTTTCAATATCTCTTTTAATTGTTTTTTAAACTAAGATATATATTTGTTCAGTACATTTCCTGTTTCACTGTATATGCAAGTAGGCAAATGAGCCAATGCACAATATATCTGTTTTCACTGTCCCTGAGGTACTTGGAAATAGATTCTAATGTTATAATTGCACTTATCCATATAGTTTCCAGTATCCTTTTGTTTTGATTTATAATACAGTATCAAGTGTGAATTAATACTTTAGTCTCTCCTGCATTTGTTACCATTCTTTCCACTGGGATCAGCTGGCAGATGAGATTTTCATTAAAGCTCTTGGTTTTATTAAACACTTCTAATGCAAACACTGGTAAAGTGCTCTGGGGGGAATCTTACACATTAATCTCTTTTTCCCCATCAGCATTTCAGATTATTAAGAAGGGTGGGGTTTTGTGGTTTTTTTTATATTACTATGCTATTATCTGTTTCATTGTCTGTTTATTAAATGTTCTTTTATTAACTTCTACACCATGAATAAACTTTTCTGGTAATTTTGATTTTTTTTCTAGTGGAGGTGAATTGTAATTATTTTTAATGTCCTCTCTAATTTGTCCACGTTTAAATGTTAATCCTGTGAGATAGAGACTGAAAATATTTTTTTCTTCTACTGTTAAGAAAATAGAGCTTAAATTATAGTCATTATTTAAACCCTATGTTTACATAGTACCTGCTTTGATTTCACAGACTCTGCTGATGCTGAAATGAAACTAGTTTGACAGTACTTGTTAATGGCAGACACCACAATTTCTTATAAAACATCTTTTCTTCTTCTCTCCTAAAATGAACCAAAGTAAAACAAAATCTCTCTTTGGATGAAAAGCAGACCACATTGAAGTAACTCAAAAAATTGTTGCTAGTTGCAGTGAAGTTAGAATTTTTTTCTTTGTTTCTTGTCATCCTGTTTTATCTTACTATTCCAAAAGAGCCTAATCCACAGTCATCAGAAATCACTGTGAAGATTCCTGCTGATATCATGCGGCTCAGAAAGTTCAATATGGTTTTGTGAGTGCCATTTAATATTTCCCTCAGCTGTTAGCCAAGGCAATGTAAGGAGGAGACAATGTATTTTCATGTATATGAACTGAAGTTTGCATTTGAAACCTTAGGTTATGGGAATATTTGAGTTTAAAATATGAACTGACTGCAAGTGAAATGCAACCACATGCATAAGAATCTGGTGGCTGCTGACACACCACACCTTGTCTTGATTTTTAGGGGAAGATGAAAGTTATACTGTGTTTAATTAAAAGGACAACTGTGATTTCTTAAATATAAGGAATAGAAACCCATGCTGAATTTGGACAAACAATCGAAAATTAAAACTCTGTCTCTTATAAAAGTATCATGGAGCTTTTAACAACCAAAAGTTGTCACTAGCTGGCTTTTATGTGTTCTCTGAAAACAAAGATAGTCTGGCTTTGATAACACATTAATTTTGCATAGCATGGCTCTTGACACTGGATATTTGTTTAAAAATAGTTTCAGCTACAATTTTCAGAGAACTGGGATTAAGAAGTGATTGTAGCTCTTGCCGAGGGTTATTTGTGCACCCAGGTATACCACTGAAATTAAATCTACATGAGTATTAAACCTACCTTTTAACTAGTATTACAAGATAAGATACTAATTACTCAAACTCAGTTACTAATGTTCAACTGATAAGTGTTTGTGCACTTCAGTTCTTTTCTAGGCACATTTTTAAAAAATATTCAACAGGTATAGTAATTTAATCCCAAAGTCATTCAATCCCTTTGATTTTAAATACAAATGCGTCTTCTTCTCCCTAGTAAAATAGTACTTATGTAGGTTTGAAGGAAAAAAACCCTCTTTCTGTCATCAAGCCCCTGGGAGTTTTGCACCCACAGGGTCTTTCCATGAAAGGATAATATATACACTCAACTTGTGAAACACTCTTCCATGACAGGCACATCTTGCATTTTTATTTCCCCAAAAATCTCTAAATATGTTCAAGTGCTGTGTCGCTAGCAAGAAATAGAAATGGATGTGACAAGAACTCCATAAACTTTTCAAAATACAAACTATTAGGGTGAATTCTGAGAAGTTTCTTCATTAATGGAATGATGATTATGCATTGTTAAGGCAGAAGAGATGTTGCATGGTTAAATAAACAATAGACCAGATGACATTTCAGCTGCACAATTGTCACAAGCAGGTTGCTCACTCATATCCATTATGCTTTGTGGGTTTCTTCAGCTGCAAGACGCAAATTGTTGTGGGATTCCACAGTGGAGACAGAGAGTAAAGTACGTTTTGACCACCAAATTTTGCAAGCAGTTTATCAGCTGGTAACACAGAAACTGTGGGTAGCAGTTCAAAAAAGGAGCCTGACAATCAAAGATGCTCATGTGAAAATTCTTCACTAAGTACATCTGAGAGCCGGAAATGTACCGTGCATTTTTTTTTTTGCAAAGAGGCTCTTCTCTGAATCCTTCAGTGCTGCCTCAGCAGATGTGTTTCAATGCAGGCTTTCTCCATTTCCTTTTTTTTCTTTGTTAATTTGGTCTCTTTTCTTTCCTCTTGATTTCCTAAAGGGAATAACCTGTGTGGCAGTACTGCCAAAGATGTTATAACAAAAACCCATACCTGTTGTTTTAATTTCAGAATCAAAAGTGTGAATTGGGCCCATACTACTTGATTTTTAGTTGAGGATTATTGAAGTGCTCATGAGCAGGAGGAGAAAGTAAATTGACTGACCCAAGTAATGTTGATTAATTGAATAAGGAACTTGTGTGTGAGTTCCTTAATGTTCCTAAAAGTGACTAATGTCTACAATAAGACTTTTCCATTTGAATTAATATCCACAAAATGGATACTGTCCATAAAAGTTATGTGTAGGTATACAAAAATTGAATAAGGAATGTGTTTTCCTTATGATCTCTGTGTCTAATGGTTGCAGTTGAGCAAGGCACTGTCAAATACTTACTAGATAAAAACACAGAATTGCTACTGAATGCAAAAGGATGTGTACAATTTAAAAATGGACAAGATCAAATTGTAAGATCAAACACTGATGTACTCTCCCATCCTTTTCTTTTATATAAGAAAAGAAATACAAGGTTTTAACATTATGTGCAATAAACTGACCAAGGATATTTTTGATGCTAAATATTCCAGTGTAATATTAAAGGTTTTGTTATTTTCTAAAGAGCAGAAACTCCTCACTTTCAGGGTTTTTGTTTTGGGGGTTTTTTTTCAGTTTGAACTAGCACTATGGGGTTCAGAGGGAATCAAAAGGTTCCCTTTGAAACAAAAATTTCCAATTTGGAATAAATTTAAGTTGGACAGCAATATCTGAATTGTCAATCTCACCTTCTTCAAACCAACTCCTTGGGGCCTCTAAGATATGTCTTACAGACATGTCTTCTTTCTTCACTCATGTCTTACTGGTAAGGTAGATGGTATTCATAGAAATTTAAGTATGCATTTGTCTCTGAAGCCGACTAGCATTTTCCATTGCCTTTACTTCATTACTTTATACCGAAATATATGAAATAGTACAGACTTGTTTTTAGATTTTCTAGAATATTTATTTCATACTGCATTTGCAAATAATGGGCTTTGTTTGTTGGATAGCCATCAAACAATTTTGATGGAAAGTTCTGTTGTGGTTTATAAATTTTTCAATTTAATTAAGCCCATAACTTTAAATTATTAGCTATTTTTATATGTTCTTAATAATTGTATGTAGTAGTTATTTCTTCTTTTTTTTTTCATTTTTGAGACATTAGTCTGTGATCATTGAGTGTGGGGGAAAATATCATTACAGAGCTGTTAGGATGAGAAGGAACAACATGCATTTCACAGACTTTAGGTTAATTAAGGCAAGCAGAATGTAATTACCTACTTCAAGTTTGGCCAAGAGAACATTATGAGAAATACTATACAATTTTTAATGACCACTTTTGTTCAGCACCTTGTTTTTATGTTTTATCTGAAAGATGAGATCTCTAGCAATAGGGTTCCATCTAACGTGATGCCTGGACAGTACTAATACTGTGAAAAATTTTCCCCTCCTGCATTACTCACTAATAGTATCTCCTTAAATACTTTAGAGGTCCACAGAGGTCTTCCTTCCATCTGTATACAGACTAGACTGACCTCATTTAGTTCAGGGGTTCTTGTGTGATTATAATTTAAACCTGTTTTTCTGCAGCACTACAGATGATTACATTACCTCTCACAGCCAGCACTCAGAAATGGAGCAGCACTCTAGAAAAAGCACTCACTTTTGAGGACAATCTATGGTTTGATTAGCATGGCAATTCAGGGCCAGTGGGGTGCCGGGAGTAACTCTGTAATAACCCTCTGCACTAAACACTGACAGCAGAGCAGAAGAAGGAGTAGATTTGTTGTTGGCGTTTAGGCATTCCTCCCTCACATCGAAGGGAGAAGGTAACAGGGGAACAATGTTACCAGGAATAAACAGAGTTTTGGATCTATACCTTTAATATTGGCAGAGATAGATGTGCTGCCTGGAAAGCAGAATACTCAGTACTATCTTTAAGTCTGGTTGAATCTTTTTCAGTCTATCTCCCTCTCACTGTCTGTCTGCTCAATGGACAGTATATCTAATTGAAATTTTATGGTTAAGTCAGAACTTCAGCTCTCTGCTTGCAGCTCCAAGTCAAAATAGGTGAAATCAAACAAATATGCAAAATACTTTTTGTACAGCTGGTGCAAAATTTTCAGTTGAAATGTTATAGCTTTTCAGTTGAAATGTATAGGAACTGTCCTTTGATAGAAAAAATAAATTGATTATTATTATGCCAATTTTGATCTTCACTTGAAAGCTTTTACAATGTTTTTATGGAAAACATTAAGACGGTATTACCCAAGTAGTTATAGAAATGCTTCAACTTGCTCTTTCTCAAAATCATCCTCTGAATTGTGTCAATAATTTTTTGTTCGAAAACTTCAAGAAACATTTGCAGATATGATTAAATTCTGTTTTGAGTACTGCCCCCATAAAGGTCAAAGGCTGGGCAGTAAGATTTTTTCCTGCCCTCATACTCCTTCTTACCTGTTCTTTTGCTTATATCTACATCTGTCATTTTTCCTGCTCTTCCTATGAATCTTAGTCTTTGTAAACCATCTATGGGATCATTCTTGCAATAGAAGGGTCTGGGTGTTGATCTTACAAATCCCTACTCATATTGGTGAGTTATAAGAATATCTTCTCAAATCAATGCCATTTTTTGTGACGATAAATTGCATAGGTATTCATCATAAAATGAATCTTAATTTTTAAAAGTTATAAACAAAATGGAAACAGGATTACATTCTACAGTAATAGTGTTTTTCTGTCAAACTATTTTATTGTCCTTTCAGTCCACAAAACTTTAGTGCCATTTCCCAGGAGAAAGCCTTCAGCAAAGTGGAGACACTTCAGAGCACAGCTAGGTACAGAATACAAGAATTATAAACTGTCATAAATGTCAGGAGTATTGTAATCAGCAGCACAGTAGCTGTGCCTGGAAACCAGCCATTTATACTAAGGACTTCTTTATGGTCTGGTAAATTGCATTAAATTTAAACAAGATTGTAATGACATTTTATACAAAATAATATTTTAATAATCCAAGACATTGCCAGTTTCATGGCAATTACATTTTCTTTTTTTTTTCTTTCACATTATCTTTCTATCCCTTACTTTGTTCTCAGACTTTAATTTTACCGTACATACCAGCACATCGTCTCTTTTTCTGTTGTACATAAACACTTCCTTGCACGCTCCTTTACAACATCAGCACTCGGAGTTTAGTCTCCCAAGCACTAGTTCTGCACCAGTGTGACTTCACTGACCACAGCGGAGTTTCCAGAAGTTCAGATGACTGCATGGAAGATCAGAAACTCAGTAACTTTGCAATTATTTAACTGGTGTATTGTTTGGTTTTCAGGTGTATGAAAACTAAAGCTCCAAAAATAAAGCAACCTGTACGCACAGTAAGGAAGCAAAGTCAAACAACAGAAGAAAATCAATGCGTTAAAAAAAAAGAAAAGAGTATTTCTGAAAGAGAATAATTAAACAAACAGAAGTTAGAACAATATAAAGCAATTCTACATTTCTCTATAGAGAAATAAGTGAACACACAGGAGGCAAAACTCTTACAAAAAATAATTAATATTTCACCAATAATCAGTACGTAGTCTAATATACATAATCTGTGCAGCTACAGTTAACCATGTTAACAGATTAATTGCCATTCTGTGGCAGACTGTTTTTCTCCCCCTCTGCCTTCCTCTTTTCTTCTGTCTCCCCTACCCATCCCTGCTTCAGTTCATTTTCTGTTACATGCCTTAAACTTGCATCCATCTTTTCTGTTGCTTTTGACACTTTCTGTAGTCAAGTAATGGTGAGCACAGGTAATATATTATTTATTTATTGAGCACTGTGCACACTGGGAGGCAAATTAGTATTCTGTCCCTATCACTCACTGCTAGACACTGCATGCACTTGGAACGCATTACCACATTAGACCAGTTGTGAGGCTTTAAATTAGATTTGTGACTTGAAAGTTTGAATAAGAAAACTAATAGAACACAAAACGAAGCAGAGGGAAAATGAGATTAATTATCTGCAACATTTGGAGTGAACTGTTGCTGATGCACTGTGTTGTAGAAGGTTATTTTTGTGCTACAAACGTGCCTTAATTTTGCCGACATTAAGATACTTGAATGGTTGTGAAAACACATTTATTTACAGTTTCTAATATACTAGACTTATTTTTTAAATTAAAAATAGATATTTAAAAAGTGTCGTATAATTTTCCCTTCTGTTATTTTGATTCACTATTTTGAGATAGGATGAATTGCAAGCACCACAGGGACCGTAGAAAATAATAGTGGAAATAAAAATTTGAATCCTAATGCTGAATTAGAGGAAAATTAGGTTAGAGTTTTTAATGTAAATTTGTTCATTTTGTGTCATGTTAACAGTATAACGTAAAATTATGTATTCAGTGAATGCATCAATGCAGTATTGAACAGGGAACTGTACACACAATGCAAAACTAGATAATTTTTTTCACCCTTTCCATTTTCCTTCTCACCCATATGAAAGGCTGTCTCACATCCAGTATGAAAAAATAGTAAAGACTAACACTGGCAGTAGCCAAATTGCACTTTTACAAGTCTGATTTATCATTACCTCTGCAAAGTCTGAGCTCTCATTTCATTTCTAAAACTATTTCCCAGTGATTTAGGCAATTCAGGTAGACTGAGACAATTCACCTGCAAATAGTATTGAGTTCAGGGACCTATAGTCTTACGTCACTAGCGTTTCTTTTACTTGTTCCTTACTTCTTTTGTTATTGAGTGAGACCACTGATATTTAATAAAGGCAAATTTATGGTGGAACATCAAAAATGTTCAAATAAACCATAGCCTGCCCCAAATGAATTTCATCAGTTTTGCTGTATAACATTCCCTCTTCAATATTTGTACATGTTTTTCCTTACATGAATAGCCTTCATCTACTGTAAACACTTATTTTTTACTATTTCCATATAATTTATTTGTTCTAATTTATTGGATCAGAAAAATATTTTCTACTGTGTTTGGACTTTTAGGAAGCATGGCTAAATGAATATCTAATTCCCATGCCTATACAAAAAGAATGCATATTAAAAAGTAGTGTATAACCCTGGCGTATTTTTGAAATTCAGTATCTGAAACTGGAAGAGTAGTTATGGATGAAGAAAAATGAGATAAAGTCGCTTTGTTTTTATATTCATATATGCACAGTTACACTGACTACACCCACACATATATACGTATGATCGAAATGTGTTTAAAATACTTTGTCAGGCAGGTGTCACAAACACATACTTGTTCTTCAAAAAATGCTTACTTTCCTAAAAATACATGAGTTATAAAGAAAGTTTGTTGCATCTTTCTGTTGCTGTATTTTGAAAGAACAAAGATATATTAAAAAAAAAAGAGGAAGTAATGTGCGAACAATGATAGCTAAGGAATTCAGGCAGTTGATAAGGGTAGCTAAAATAAATATGTGTGAAGTATATATATATATGTGTACTTCTGTTCCGATGTGTGTACATCAGAACCACAACTAGTGACCTTTACTGATACTGATATTAAACAGAGATGGCAAAATCACGGACCATGATGCAGAAAAGGCAGAATTATTTAATGCGTGTTTATGCTGGGCATCAGCAGGAAAACAATAACAATTAAAAAAAAAAAAAAAACTTGGAAAAATTTAGAAGAAGAAATATCAGATTTGATATTTATAATTATATTTATTACAGAGGGTAATAAAAATTTCTATGAAGTTAAGCATTTATTTCAATGCAGAACTAGAACACTTGAATCTAAGAACGCCCAAGGAATGAGCTGTTTAAAATAGATGTTTTCAAATAGAAACAATGGAAAACTCACAGAGGGTTTCAAAACAGCTGAACTGCTGTACTGGTGTTTTAAAAGGTTACAGGAGAGGAAATTAAAGGACACCTGGGTTGATGTCAATCTCAGACGGTTATGAAAAAGTGGGCATGGATGTAATCAGTAAATAATTAAGAGTCAGTAACATTCAAAATTAATGTCAGCCAATGCAATTTAATGGAAAATAAACATTCTTACACAAATGTGTAATCTTTACTGTTTTTTATGAGATTACAAGGTCAGTTTGCTGAATAAAATATTCAGGCTTCTTTAGGGAACTTGGCTTCACATCACATGACTTCATTGTTTAAAAAAAGATCTGTTATAAAAGGAAGGTATCCATATTTCACGTACATATAATTGTCTCTACTACTAAATTGCTATAAGAAACTAGATGAGAAATTATTAGCCACTATGGATGGCATTTCTTGTGATTTCATGAATATATCTCAGCCCAAGGTTATTCACTGTCTGTATTGGTAGTTTAGAATAAAATATAAATGAACAGTGAGTAAAAGTACTCAAAATACCAGAACAGAAAAAGTGGCAATCAATAACTAAAGAGGAAAGCCAGGTAAATACATAAAGGTGAGACATTTTAGTAGAATGAAGTACATTTTAACACTTTACTTTTTAAGATGAAGGGGTGAAAGGTTGTGTCAGAATAAACATCAGATCACACTAATGTGATTTGAGCTCATCTAACAACTAGGTTCTTATCCAAGCTGCACTCTCCCTAGACTATGTAAAACGTAAAGAGTTTCTCCTTTACCTGTGTACCGGAAAGTGAGGTTGATTTCTTCCTCTCCTGCTTCCAAGAAGGAGAATGAAGGAAGAATATAGAGTAGAGGATACAGCTGGCAATTTGACATACGGCCTTTGCAGTTCCATGGCATTTGCCACCTATAACCCTGCCTTCCCTGCTGTCACCGATTACAGTTAACATGATCCTCCCAAGGTTTTCACTCTAATCCTTATTCCAATTTTGCCTCTCACTTTGTACCTCCTTCTTTCATACTCTTAGGAATCTTCAAGTCCACACGAGGTGTGAAACCTCGCGTGTGAAACCTCGCGTCCCCAAAATAATCAACAGAATTCATTTACCCAGATATCATTCAGAAATTAAGCTTCATCACCAAGTATGCAAGAAGAAAATGAGTATTTCTCACCACAAGATTATATTAACGATGCTATTACTTGACTACTGTGACAAGTTCTGGTGCTTGTACTTTAGAAAAGATGTTACAATTTTAGAAGCATTTGAAAATAACTGGAATGAGGAAGGGTGAAGAAAATGGCTCATGTGAAGAAGCTGCAAAAGCTGCATGTATTGAATTTCTTCAAGGACATGACTTCATCACAATCTACAAATGCCTAGCTGAGAAACTTTGTGGCATTAGGCAAAATGAGATGCAGTGGTTTGAAGGCAAAGTTAGACAAATTAGACTAGATATAAAGGTCATTTCAGAGAGCTCTAAACAGAACAACTTCCCTAGGAAAGCAATGGCTTCTCTATTGAGTTTAGTTACAAAATTAAGCTATTAAAAAAAAAAAATCAAAAAGAAGTTAGCAACACGGTTGCTAACTGTGCTTCTGTTGTCTGTATTACATAAAGTAAATAAGATTAAGCAACTGCAACAGTCCTCTTGATTTTAAAATCTTAGCAATTCTCTATATACAGCCTTTCCTCACTTTTGTATGCCTGGCACTTTTTAGTTAATGGCTAAGAACATTGGGACAGTCACTTGACAAAGTATCTGAACACCTACAGTACATTTTCTATGGAATTTGGAAAGTCATCTGAAGAAATTTTCCAGAAATATGTTTCTGAACTGGTAGTGGTACCTACTTAAGGTGAAGAAGCCTTCTTAGTTGTAAGATAGTCCTTCTCTGAGCTCAATGTTTATGTGCTTTCATCCTGCATCCATGTGTGCTTTATGCAGGAAATAAACAAGCCAGCCATTTTTGAGAAAGGGTTGCTGGGTATCTGCCATAGCTCTGACACCCACAGTAAATCTGGACAGCTGGCCACTCTACATGACTTAATCACCCATGCTAACTTCAGAATATGAGCTTTCTGGGGTCTGTATTGGCCCATACTGGGTAATTGTTTGGTGTAGTCTTGATGATCTGTAATGCGTAATTTCATCCCAGGACCATTTTCCAGAGTAAGACACATTCATTCCTTGACCTTCTGGTTAGACACAGATCAGAGAAACACCACTATGATACAAGGGTAGTTTGGATTATTTTCATCACTCATATTAAAATTTTATTATTTTGCATGAGACTATACGGGATTCATATGGGATTCCTCAAAAAAGTTAACAGTTATGCAAATCAGAGACTATTTGAAAACCCTTACCCAGCACGCACAGACTCTCACCGAAAGAAGAGGCCAACTCCTACCTGGCTACAACCAGGATGGCTGTAGAGAGCGATGAGGTCTTTCCTGAGCCTCCTTTTCTCCAGGCTTAACCACCCCAGCTGCCTCAGCTGGTCCTCATAAGACTTACTCTCTAGACCTTTCATGAGCTTTGTTGCGCTTCTCTGGACTCACTCCAGCATCTCAATGTCCTTCTTGTAGTGAGGGCCCAAGAACTGACCACAGGACTTGAGGTGTGCCTTCACCAGTGCCAAGTACAAGGGGACAATCGCTGCCGTGGTCCTGTAGGCCACACTATTGCTGATACAGGCCAGGCTGCCACTGGGCTTCTTGGCCACCTGGGCACACATTGGCTCATGTTCAGCTGACTGTCGACCAATATCCTGAGGTCCTTTCCATTAGGCTTCTTTCTAGCCACTCTAGTGATGTAGTTGTCTTATTATTGTCAAAGGCAACAAAATCTTGCCAATCCCAATGTTCTCTTTTCTGTTCTTGATTGGTCTGCTTACCCATCCTTGAGGCTTTGTCTGCTAAATCATCTACAAAAGTTACTGGAGAACAAAGCCCACTTAGCTTGCAATTAAGATGCAACAAAAATCAGAATGATTAGGTAATTCTTAACACCATTTCAGATGGAAAAAGGAAAAAAAAAAGAAGGGAAAACAAAGAAAAAGACAGAATCTTAAAATATTAAAAAATACTAATAGTTTAAGAATCAGATGTTTAAATTTTTCAGATGAGATTCAAAAAATAAACTTAGATCATTCGGCAGCTCTGTCCTCCAAGACTCTTTAATTTGGGCTTTCCAAATTATTTTTGCCCAACAAACACATTTTAGATATGAGTGACTGAAAAAGAGAGTGGTTTGATAGCCGGTGGCTAAATACCTGCATAGACTGGGAAGAAGTATATAGCATCCACATTCTAGTTTTCTGAACATATGGTGATGTGAATCAAAAGACCTTATTTAAAAGGGAAGTTATCTTCAGTCTATGTTACAGAGTAGGTAAAAAAAGGCATTTGTAGTTCTATTCTCTGAGGAGAGTAAATGAATTAATGAGCTAGACAGTAAAAAAGAGGTCTTTCCATCTCTGTAATATTTTTAGTGTGTCCTCTAATGACTTTTATTCTTGGTTTCTAAATTCAGTTCTTGAGTTTAGGCTTTTCTTTGTTGTTGTTCTTTGTTTTATTTAGATTTAGTTGCTTAATAAAAATAGGATTTTTTAATTATCTAAAAGGCACAAGACTTAGCATGTACACCCATCCAATTTCCCACTACTTTCTTGATCTAACTGAGCTCATGAATGTGTGATGACAGACACATAGCTGTGCACATATATATATATGCATATGCAGCTATACATTTCAAAGGCCTACAAAAGTTTGTAGGTAACTACAAATCTGTGATTAAAAACAGCCATACCATGTCTCAGATTATTTTAATTCTTGGTTTAGTCACACTCCAAAAGTTAGGCCCAACAGCTCCTTTTTCCACCCGAACAGAAAAAGAGTGAGAAAGCCCTACAAAGAGCTTAGAGTATACACTACAGAAGAACATTTTGACTTGCAGGTATAATGGTTCAAACCACAAACAAAAAGGCAGCTAGGAAAGCCTAAAACTGATAATAACGATGAAAGGGAGGACTTATTTAATAGAAAATGCAGTGTAATATTGTAAGGAAGGAAAACGCTATCACTGGTATGTATATATCTTATTATGTTAGCAGGGATATTGGAGACATAGAGATGGAGAACTGACAGTCATGGAACTGTAAATATTGAGAATAACCAGAAGAATCTGAAAAAAAAGAGAGAGTAAATTGTTCATTAAAGGTAGGATAACAGTATACAAATTACTGCTTCAAAGAGTACAAGAAAAGGGCATTTTTATAGCTTAAAGAGTATTAAGGAAAAAGAATATAGTTCCATTTTCTGAAAACCATGCAAGAGTTTCTCAGTTACAAAGCTCTGTCAAATGTGTAATAGGGAAGCTTTTATTGCTTAAATCATTTAAAACAAGACCGAATAACATACATTGAAATAATATTGTAGCAGGAGGAGGATGAACTAGTAGACCTTACCCTTTTAAGATGTCTCTGTCACTTCAGCACTTTATCCTAATCCATTTAATTAGCTATGAAAACATTAATCAATAGGCTCTTTTCTGCTAGTTCAAAAATGGGAGCTTCTGAAACAGTAATTATAAAAATGCTATATATATATATGTATGTATATATATAACACCCATAAAAATTTTATTTTTGTTTTAATAGATGGTACTACACTCTTATTAAGTCTTTCCTAAAATTTTTTTCTTCTGAACTGAAGAAATTCTTAGCATTCTTTTGAGAACAGTATCAGGTCAGTATTACAACTGTGGGAATGTCTACAGGGCTTTCTGTGGATTGTGACCCCTCCTTTTTTTTCCCACTTTTAAAATTTTTTATGAATTAAAATATTAACTTTGAAATAAGGATCAGAGTTTCTGCTGTTCCTAAGACAAGCAGTATGTTTACACTACACTACATCATTCTTGTTTTTCTCTAAGAAACAGTGGCACTAGAAAGGATGTGATAGGATATATCCCCATGGCTGAACTTGCCTGTTAATGATAATATGAGAAAGGGCAAAATGTCTTTGAGAACATGAAGTAGCAGTGTGTGTACAAGGGTATAATTTTATACAGGAATCCATTTGCATTGGAAACGGTTTTTGGGTGACAGAAAGGAAGATTACTAACAATGGAGTATAAACAGAAGGACACATTAGTGCTGCTAAAACAGCTAAGAAGAGAAAAACTTGTGCAAGTCAGTAATTTAATATTATTGGGGTTTGAGAGGGACATCTGAATTCCAAAGAAACCAATATTATCTCGGATATATTATAAACAGGCAACTTTAATGGCAAAGCACCATTAGTCCTGTACAATCTTCATGCTAATCTTCACATTGTATGTTTATGCATAACAATACTTTCAGTTGGCTTTTCAATATTTTTAAGAGCAATCATTCCTAGCAGTGACAGTGACAACCACTATACAGTACCCATTTTTTTCCCATTGAACTAATCATGAAAATAGTTTGCCAGAATACATTTAAAGAGCTAGTCTTTATGATTGAGATATTAACAAACACTGACACGCCTAAAACTATTCTTATTTTTACATACTAAAGGAAATATTTGATGACTAGTTTAAATTTCAATTAATTATATAGTTAAAAATGCTGCTCTGCTAAATATAAGATATAAACAAATGTCTTCTTGCCCTTCCTTTCTTAATTTTGTTGTATTTCCATACATTTCCAGCTGTATAACAATTAAGAAATGGATTGAGAGATGAATTTAAGGCATTAGTCTTTTTGAGAATACATGCCAAATCAGATATTGACACTCCAAGAAGGGCCTTAGGCTGTTCTAAATGTTATTAACGACTCTTGTTAAGTTCAAAGACCTTTTGATGTGTCCTGCATAGGGATTGGATGTTCACCACCTAAATTGGAGATTTGAAAACCAAAGTTTGGATTGGGAAATTGTGACGATATTGCCAAGTGATACTTTAATCAACTTTACAGTTATTATTTATATAAAAAAGTTTTTGTGAGGTTCTGTAGATAAAGAGCAAACTTTTTGAAATATTCCTAAGACAAAACTATATTGATATGAACAGATATGAGAGAAAGATTGCTCATTACTTCATAGTACTCACTGTCTTTGCGCTGGTTTGAGTGACAGTGATAGCAAAAACAACAGTATGTTTTTCTGCAGAGGAGACTCTCCATTTTTGGCGGACCTTGCCAATAAATTCAAAAGTTAGAAGCTTTGAATCAGGATCACACACAGGCAGGATTAAAATCTTGGTGCTTCAGCTACAAAGAAAATACTGAATAACAGTTTCAAATTGGCTTTCTTATAAAATGGTGATCTTAAAACTATAGTGGACCATCAGCTGTGCAAATCAGACTTTTTGGGGTCAAAATGTTAGTTTACTTTTCATGAATCAATTTTGATCCTGAAATAAGTAGGCACCTTTCCAGCTGAACTTACTGAGAGTGACAGCCCTGGTCTATGATTAGGCACACTGGTCAACATACACTGTAGCAAAAATAACTGAGATGCCTGAAACAGGTGAAGTCCAGTTGTTGCTCGTTTTCTCAAACGCTTATAGTGAGAGAGGTGGGAGCTTTCAGCAGGCATTTTGTGAGGGTGCCTGCAAACTCCCTTGGCAGATATCTGGGATAACTTAAAGATAGAAGTATGAGTGCACATGGTGTTTATGGAGATTGAACATAGTCAAAATGGTCTGGAGGGTGTTTGCACTTAAAATGCTCACATTAAGGGCCTAACTCCAGCCCAGACAGGGCAGCCCAGCCTCACACAGGGGTGCTGGGGAAGGGCCTGTACCCACAGCGAGATGTCACATGTGACCAGCACTCAGGGCCTCCTCATTTCTAGGTACAGGGGACCTTGTGGAGGGCTTTGTCACACAGAGCCGGAGGGCTCACATCTCTCACAGGAGGTGAGCAACTGGGAAACCTGTACTGCTGGAGAGGGATGCCAGTGACCTCTGGCTGCAGTGTAGGGGGACTGTAGGAGGGCACAAAAGTTTTGGAAGGTTTAGTTACAGAAGGGTGTTTAGAAACTTGTAGGAGCTTATTAGCATTTTGTAAGTGTCTAGCATTGTGGTTTAACTGTTGTATTACTGATATTGATCCTGAATATATAGCTCACTGATTTCTGGATAATTACATGTCGTTAATAAATCACTAAACTGCTTTGATCTTAATTTAGTTTAAACTATTTGAACTGAGCAATTTTCCCCAGCAACACAATTCAGGGCATCTAAATGCTGAAATACCTTCAAGATTTTCTGTTCCTCTCCTTTACAGCAATAGTTTTTGACTGTTCTAACTTAGGAGCCTTAGAAAAGAGATTGAAATACATCTGAGTTAATGCAACCAGCAACAAAATCTGAATAGATATCTGCATTGCAGGGAATGAAGCTGCAAGACTCCATCCACATATTAAAGAAATTATCACAACTGGAACAGCAATCCCTGGAGCAGGGACATTTAAATGAGAGAAACTGGGTTTTAAAATCTTGTTCTGGAGAGCTGTACTGTTTCCAACAGGGAAAGATGGTTGCTAAAAGCTCTCAAACTTTGTTGAAGCTGCTAAGCAATGATCAGGAAAAAACCTACCCAATGCTGTGTAAGTGTTCAGCTTTCCTTGTTTTGTTTTTGTTTCTGTTTTCTCTCCAAGGGTCAAAGAAGGACTGGATGATCATGAAGATGTGACAATTTATGGGCTATTTTTTGCAAAGCAAGGGCTACAGGCAAGTGCCCAGACATCATGAAGGTGCTTCTGTTTTACATAGATCAAAGAAAAAAAACAGAAGAATTAGGTACGGCAGGCTGTAAAGGGACTCAATAAACAAAAAATTTCAATTATCTCACACAAATTAAACAGGTCTGGTCTCAGTTAGGGCATGTAGCCAGGGAAAGAAGAGGTTCAAGGGCCTTACACAGAGAAAAATTATGAGGTCTGGCAAAGGATCTTTTCTTTTAGATCACTGCAAGCAAAAAACTCTTAGTGTTTCCCCTACTTATTTTTATTTTACACTTTCGTGGTGCTGCACAGCCATTCAAGTGAAATTAGACAGCAAAACTACTTTATGCAATGGTCTCTTTTTTTTCCTTGTAGCCTGGCTATCAACGTCTTGAGCAGGAAAACAACAGGCATGTTGTCCCAAGCTCTACCTGCTGTACACACAGCCAGCCCTCCTCCCCTTCTGCTGTCACTCCTGCTGAGACTAACAGCAACCATGTGTCATCCCAGCTTCTCTTAAACTCGTTGATTCTCCTGAGAAGATCCGCCTGTCTCTGCAAATCTGTTCACTGATTGTCTCCTACCATAACTGACAACACCTAATGCATTCTCTTACCTGTTTGTTCTTAATATTCATGTACACTGCATATACAATATGCACCAAGTGCAACTGGTGTCACAGCAGATAGATAGAGCAAAAAGTGTATATATTAGAGGAAAAAAAAGTGGGGATTTTTTGTCCATTTTTTTTCTTCTTCTAAGTAAGAAAGACACTTTTTCTATCTTGTTTCCATTCAAAGCCCCTTGGTAGCTAAACAAGATAGAACAATTTTAGACATAGATTTCTTTTTATTTATTAAATTTTAAAGAAGAACAGTAGGTTTTTATTGCTCACATTTTTCAATAACTATTACATTTCTATTCTGCCAGAAAGACTCACTTCTGTCTGCCAATCAGTGTCAACAGCCAATCTCATCAATGTAACTGGACATTTATTTCATGAAATTAACTTACGTTCTGGTTATCATTATTGATTATGACAAGTGATACTGCAGGATTACTAACTGGGTAACTTCAAACATATGGAAAATCTCATTTCTGATTTCTCAACAATGTGGTTATCCAGGAGAAAAAGTCATAGTGGAAAATGGTGTAGAGTGTAAGAGTCATTGAAATATAAAATAATAACTGCTGCTGTACTGGTACCTTGATATATAATTAAACAATACATATTTTAAGAAGTCTCAGATTGCATATCCCCATGGCAGGCAACTACTTCCATGGGGAGCGTTTTGTAAATGGAGGAAATTAATGGGCTAAAAGCCAAATTATCACAGACACTGACAAAAGCAAGGGAAAAATCAGTGTGAAGGATAATACTCCAGGCTTGACTTGTTCCATTATACTTAGCCATTACAGAGAGGCTCTCAGGTCACTGAATGGTTTGTTCTGCAATACCTGTAACTGTGCACAATAGGCTAAGTGAAAGGCAGTATCCATCATAACTTTAAATTGCCTTGCTTTTGTCAGTTTGTGCTGTGCCTTTAACATTATTTAAGTATACTGTGGGGAATATTGTTATTGAAGACAGATTGTTCCCGAATTACTCAACCTAAAGGAACCTAAAAGAATATACCTAAAAGATCAAAAAATGCCAGGTGTGTGGTACCTAAGCTTATTATCTGAATCTGAGTGACTTATCTTGCACATATATTGCCATGTCTATTAATTTGTTTGACAGACATCAGCTGCAATATTAAAGGAAGGAAGCTGGCCAAAGAGGCATGAGAAAAATATTGAGCAGCAAAGCAAGTTGGTGTTTTTGTTAGTTTTGGGTTGAGTTTTTTTGGGGTTTTTTTTTGGGTTTTTTTTTTGGGGGGGGCATAAATTATTTTCTTCCTGTCCCACTTTTGCTTNCCAAAGAGGCATGAGAAAAATATTGAGCAGCAAAGCAAGTTGGTGTTTTTGTTAGTTTTGGGTTGAGTTTTTTTGGGGTTTTTTTTTGGGTTTTTTTTTGGGGGGGGCATAAATTATTTTCTTCCTGTCCCACTTTTGCTTTAATTAAAATAATTATTATATAAACAGAATGAGTGTGTGTTTCAGGACTTTGATGAATGATGATGCATGGATTGGTGGATAAGTGCACACTATGTCAATCTCACCTTTACAGTGTGGAGAGTAGCCTTATGATTTCAACATCAAGCCCACAAGATTCTTGAACTAATATGAAGATATCACAGAGTCACAAATTCTAAAATTAATTGTTTAAAAAATCAGGATCTAAATCCAGCAAAGATACTGAATGCCGCACTTTTCTGATGGTGGATTCACAGTGGGTTTCATACGTGGACATGGACACAGATATGAACATAGAAGTATGGACAGTGCCTCCAAGTACAATTTCAGGAAAGCTGAGGACTGAAGGTAGAGCTTAAACACCATAAAAAGAGTAGATATGAGAGTAGTACTGCAGCCTTTGAGTTACATGTTCTGTTCAATAGCTTAATGTGAGTTCTATTTAATATCTTTATCAATTATTTGGACAAAGGGATCAAATATACCCTCAGTCAGTTTGTAGGTGACACCAAGTTGTGTGGGAGTGTTGATCTTCTGGAGAGCAGGAAGGCTCTGCTGAAGGATCTGGACAGGCTGGATCAGTGGGCTGAGGCCAGTTGGATGAAGCTCAACAAGGCCAAGTGCTGGGTCAAAACAATCCCCTGTAATGTTATGGGCTGGGGGAAGAGTGGCTGGAAAGAGGGCCAGGAGAAAAGGACCTGGGGGCTTGGTTGACACCCAGCTGAACATGAGCCAGCGTGTGCCAAGAAGGCCAATGGCATCCTGGCCTACATCAACAATAGTGTGGCCAGCAGGACCAGGGCAGTGATCATCCCCCTGTAAACAGCACTGGTGAGGCCACACATTCAGTGTTGTATTCCATTCTGGGCCCCTTAGTTCAAGGACACTGAGGTGCTGGAGCATGCCCAGAGAAGGGCAACAAAGCTGGTGAAGGGTCTGGAGCACAAGGCTTATGAGGAGCAGCTGAGGGAGCTGGGGTTGTTTAGCCTGGAGAATATTGTCCCTCTCTACAACTACCTGAAACGAAGTTGTGGAGAGGTAGGATGTTAGGAAAAATTTCTTCACCAAAAGGGTTGTCAAGCCTTGGAACAGGCTGACCAGGGAGAGCTTGAGTCATCATCCCTGGAAGCATGTAAACTTAGGGGCATGGTTTAGTGTTTTAGGGGTAGACTTGGCAGTGACAGGTTGACACTCACACTCTATGATCTTGAAGTGATCTTGAAGATTCTGTAATTCTATAACCACTGAACTACATGGTACATATAAAATGTCTCACTTCCATTGGCTCTAATCCATTGCAATTCAGAGAAGAATTTGGATTTGAAATCATGTCGGCGTTAAGGCTCTAAGTAGGATACTGTTGAAACTGAGAGTGTAGAAATGTGAACAGGAAGGAGCTTTAGGTTTCTGCAGGCCGCAATAGCCAGCTGAGTAGAAATTTAGAAGAGCTAATTGATATTTTAATATTCACAGAACTACTGAATGTTTGGGGTTGGAAGGGACTTCTCAAGGTCATCTGGTCCAGCCCTCCTGCTCCATTAGGGCCACCTAGAGCAGGCTGCCCAGGACTGTATCCAGAGAGTTTCTCGCTATCTGTAGAGATGGAGACCCCACAACCTCCCTGAGCAATTTTTGTCAGTGATCAGTTGCTCTCAGAGTATAAAACTTTCCTGATATTCAAGAGGAACATCCTGTGTTGCAGTTTATGCAACTGCTTCTGTCACTGGGCATCAATGAAAACAGCCTTTGTTTCATCTCCTTTTCACCAGCATGTACCCATCCTTTGGGGTTAAACCTCCCTAGGTGCAGGACTTGCCACTTCCTTTCAGTGAAGTTCATTGTGTGAAGTTTCTGCTGGCCTTCCATATTGAGTGAAAATACTGAAATATTTTTTCTTCACACTTAACTTTGGGAAGCTAACTAACTTTAAGCAACTCAGATAAAAGTTTAGATAAGAAAGAAATATCCACAGCTCCTTACATAATCAATGGCAGTACCTACTTGTCTCTAGCATCCATAGAGGAAGTTTACTGTCATCTGAATACATTGACATATAAACATGATTTATAGGTTTCTAAACAAGGGACAGTTTAGGAGTTCAGTTACATGCAGCTTACATTTTCTTTATTTTAGAGTGCAGCAGTCTTCAGAAGGCAGAATAAAACCAGTCAGAGAAGTTAATGCTGCTGCCTCATCCGTCTGAAAGAGGAAGGATCAGTCTGGCTCCCCAAAATCTTGCTGAATTTAGTCCTGAGCCCTTATGATAAAGAGAAAAAAAAGGTGGATTTGTGTCTGGTACTAAGCCTTGCAAGTTTAAAATCTTATTTCACACTGGTTTACATAAAAAATTGTCATGAGTATGGAAAATTGAGCAAATAAAAAATTGGGAAAGGTATTATGGTTATTGTTTTACATATGTTTTTTCCTAAGAAAGAGTATCATTTCTGAACTAGATATTACAGGAACTGTTTTAAGGAATAAATTAGTACTTGTAGCCTGGTTCATCAGTTCAACTCATTATCTGGAAAAGTATTTAAGCCACAAATGAAAATCACATAAGTAGTTAATGCGACAGTGTTGGAGTTGAGTAACAGCAACGACTGCTGCGAATTAACAGAACAGTGTGATAATATGTTTTGGGACTAATAAAACAAAGCATGACTATTCAAAAGGACTGCGAACACTAGGAAAATGTTTGGTAGGTGCAGAGGATTGGCTCACAGATTGCGTGTCTGCCTGATGCTCTGCAGCACAGCAGTGTAGTGGAGGTGCCAGAAGTGCTACTGATATGAGGTATGGCACAATTCCAGGCTAATATACCTGTTCATCAATTATTCTGCATCAATATGGTTCTTTCTACATGAAACTGTATTGTGTCGTATAAATGCATCTTTACAGAGAAGGGACTAGAAAAGAAGCTGTGGTGTAAAACACTTCAGCAACTGGAAGGCAGCTTCAGGGTCCTGTTATGTTTTATTTTAACAGGAGTCAACAGCACGTTTCCTGCTGGTTTCAGTTGTGCATGGTCAGATTGCTGGTGTGCAGATGATTCACAGAAAAAGTACCAATATTAGTGAAATAAGCAGCTACATGGATTATAAAGGTTGTTTCATCCATCACAGTCAATTTTGGTTGATAAACTAAATAAAGCTGAAAATTCTGTAAAAATAGGACCCCTATGTGTAAATATATGAAAAGCAAATTAGCTACTTATCACTCCTGCCTCTGTGAACACTTATTATATACAGAAGTACTCCTTATAACAACTACTGTCTTATAACTTAAGCCAGGGAACATACATGAAAAATATAAGCTACAAGCTTGTAGCAGTAAAAATGTAATTTTAGTTTATTTCTTTGCTGAGGTGTGGAAGTGCAGATAGCTTATTTTGATATCACAAAATCAATTCAGCCGTTTTTGCTTTGAAAAAATACCAGTTTTTGCTTAGCAAGTACTTGTGAATTTGATTTATAGTGAATTTTTTCTACTTCACAGCAAAGATGCTTTTTCTTTTTTTTTTTT
>VZTI01003755.1:3107516-3177050 GCA_013397865.1 Struthidea cinerea | reverse complement strand
TTTTTTTTTTTTATATATATGAAATGGCAAGTTTCCAAGTCTAAAAACTGCCTTTCATTTGTATGGAAAGTGAGAAAAACCTTGAAGTGAAACCAAAAGTACGGAACTTTTTTACCATACTGTAACAAAGCCCCTTTTTTACACAGATGTCACTCACATATCTTCATTCCCTCTTCTCAAGTTTACTGGGGCTTTTTCCGTCTTAATTTCTAATATAATTTGCTCTTCTTTTTTTTTTTTTAACATAAGCTCTTGGAAATGTAAATTGCCTTTTAAATTACATTACAAGTATGTTAATGACAGATTCTTACACTTTGTGCAGTCAGTCATTAAATATATTCCTGTGTGGCATGATATGTTTAAGGGAAAGCACAAACAGTTCTATAAAGAATTATAATTTATAGGCAAACATCATAGTCCCATGCACCTTTAATGACAGGAGGTCTGCCTAGGGAAAATACATGAAAAGACTAGTGATTTGGGCATTGCTCATATAAGGCTTGATGTCTATGGCCAACATAAACCACTGTAATAATCTTGAAATTAATGGGATGAGTCTCATTTAAGCAACATTGGCTAGTTGATTAACTGTACTGCTTTAGCAATATATTGCCAGAATTGACTTAGTAGGCACAATAAGTGATAAAACTGCAAAATCTGAGAAGAATTACCCCCAGCAGCATAACTTGAACTCAGTAAATAATAGCTTAAATTTATTGGAATACAGCCCATCACATATAAGACAGTACACAAATCACATATAAAGCATAAAAAAATATATATCTGATCATAGTAGATATAGTTTACTTTTTGACACTGTTACCTTTCTCCAATTGGTATAAACTGGATCGGGCACAAGACATACAAACTCAAGAAAAAAAAGTGACCTTTTCAAATGTATATTTTTAGTGAGCTTTCTAAATATCAAGTTTATCTTATCATCGGTTTTATTCTGCTATCATTTTTCATTGTCAGTTGTGGATATTTCCGTTATTCATTGGATGTCTTTCAAACATTGATGAGTTATTACCAAGACACAATACATGTGTACATTTACTGGTTTTATAGTTTTGCAATAGTCTTGTCTATGTCACGAAAGTCCAGTTTCATGACATGGTTTCAGAAAAATGTCTAAAATACGTGCATAGGTCTTTCTGGTTAAATATTTATATGATGCTTTATAACAAATAGTCATTTAAAACCCTGTAATACAATCTGATGGTAAAATAAATTGTATTTTTTGCTATGTATGCTAAGCTCAAATGTATTCGTTACCAGTTGCATGTGTAAGATGACACTAATTGTTATTTTATGAGTTAGCTCTAGCTAGCCTGTAACAAAACATGGCTTCCAGTGCAACTAAGGTTTACATGCTTCTGTATGAAAGCTAAGTAAAATCAGTAGAATGAAATTCTGATCTGGCCTTAGAATTTTCACAAAATTTTTCTGATACAACTGATTTATGCCCTTCTAAAAACTGCATTACAAGGAGTCATGTATATTGATGAACGACATTCATTGGCTTTTCCAAATCTTGCAGCCCCATGTTCTTTTCACTGGATATTGACTCGGGTTTTTTTGATTAATAACCAGCATTCATACAGGCATTTAAGTTACAAGTGATTTTTTTTTTTCCTTTGCGGAAAGCAGACAAAATACAACATTATATATATATTGTTTGCTGACCTCTTTCTATACATTAGTTTTTTATTTTCAACAACAAGCAGATATAAAGGTGCGGGGAGGAATTACAAGCATACACAGGGTGTAGAGTGATATGGAGAAGAAAGACCTCAGAGACTACAAAAGAGGGCAGCAGAGTGTCCACCCAAAGTGTATGGCAAAGATAGGGAAGCACCTTACAGGTCATTATGGGAAGTGGATTCTCATGGGGGTTCCCTGATGGGGTTCCCTTACAGAAAAATCTTTATGGGGAAGATCTGCTGGGGTTTTTTTTGGGAAATAAAAACATCTGGGCACCTCTCTGAAGTGCCTGTACACTGCACAGAGTTACACATACAGAGAAATTAGAGGGGTTATTTTTTTTATTTGGTTTGTTCTTAATTTGTGGGGGTTTTTTTCAAATGTTTAGGAACTAGACTAACTTTTATTGGTTAAATCAATATTTTTCTTCTTTTACTATGATCTCTAGGTATTCTTTGGGGTTTTTTCAGTTTTGTTTTTTCTATTTCTTTAACTAACTGCAACTTTGACAAAGGTAAAGACTGACCAGTGAGAAAATGATACTATTGACTAAATCAAATCTGGTGTGTTTTTACGATCTGATTTTCAGAGACCAAGTCCTCAGGATACAGAAGAAGGGATAATACAAATAAAATGCAAGGGGAGAAGGAAAATATTTCCTTATTACTGCATTCAGTCAAACAACCCATGATCCTATAAGAGTTCTATTTTCCTTTTTTGATTAAAGATGTTCATCTTAGCCTTAGCTTAGGTTAATAGCTATCAACCTCTAATTTGTTCAGATGCACATCAGGTGCAATTCATCCCACCTAAACATAGAAAACTAAACTGAAAATCTCTTGGAAGACCTTTTTTATTACAAATGGGCTCAACAATTTTTAAGCCCTGAGTAATCTCACTGATTTGGGGACATCGAATATAGGATGAAAATAATTTCACCCTAAAAGTGCCTATTAAGTCATTTTGACTACTACTGTTAATTGCCTCTGTTAGCTAAAAATGTACTGACCATAAGTAACTGATATCGAGACAACTACAACATATACTTTGAGAGCTAAAAAGTTGTATTCCAGTCCCACTTTAAACTGGATTAACCTTGCCCATTCAGCCAAGAATGAAATTAGGTGCTAATTTTTTGGAGCTGAGTCAACAAAAACAGGTAGTTCCCTATGCCCCAGATTAAATGTTTCAGCTTGTACACCACTTTTCAAATGTGTGTATGTGTTTCCAGGGAACTTGGAGAAGGATAAGGCTTAAATGTTGTTTTCTCCGTCAGTAGGAGTTCTTCTTTAACCCTGAGCTTCTCTTGCTTAGATTGACCATTTTTGATTGTTTCTAGCAAGAAGCAATACCCCCTTTGATTCTTAGTTTTTCCTGCCATATTCTAAGGGAAAGGGAGGATCCTCACAAAGGGTTCTGCATTCAAATGCAGAACAGAGTTTTCTTTGAGTGACTATTATTTTATCTAAAGACAAGTTTAAATCTGAGAAGTGCAAGTTCTGTCTTTTTGGGTACATAATTTCTGAGAAACCTAGCTGGGAACTACAGAGGAAAATATGGTATAAGTCAAACTTCAAAGCAGAATTGATAGACCGAACCAATCAAGTAGCCTGCCTGGATTTCTGCACTCCTTCTTTGGAGGAAAAAAAAAAATCTTTTAGATACCCCGAAGAATGTTTTAAAACTGAGACAGATGAATATGATATTGGTAGCACGCCTGAAAAAAATGTTACAAATACATTTCAAGGCAGAAGGATGCATTCTAGCTGTCAGAAAGCAAATTGCATGATTCTGATACAATGGAAGTGCATAAGTTTTTCTTATTTAGCTTTGATAAGAGCAAGCCACTGCTTTGAGAATGACTGAGGCTGGTTTGCAAAGAGGTGGAACATTGAAAGACTACAAAAAATCTTTTTAATTGCAGAGAAGCATCAAGCCAGACTGTCTGTGATTTCAGTAGAACAAATAAATTATGTCTTAAAAATGGATCCAAAATGCTCTTTCTTGGCAACTTTGCAAGAGTAGTTCATGACCCAGTAACCAGAAGGGTTAAGAGTTTCCATCCCTCCAGTGTCAGTGTACCTGTATGACAGCCTGTTCACTTGTGATTTGTTCAGTGTGAGGGGGTAAGCACTCAGGACTTTGATCCACCATGCTGTTAAAATGAACCAATTTGACACTGGCCGAACTCCAGATGGCACGTTCATTTCAACAGGCATTGCTGTTCTGCAAAGGCTCTGGAAACATTAGCTTTAACCTTTGTAAGTCCTGCACTGATGTTTGCCTCCATTTAATATGTCCCTCCTTTAAGGCTGTCTTCATTCTATATTAATTTGTTAGCTTGTTTCTTCAGTAGTTAAGATCTTAGAATTAACAGCTTCCTGATTAAATATTTTCCACTTTGGTGAAGGATTTTTGGTTTCAAAAGTCATTGTAAGCTAGCAGTATCCTGTATTTGGTATAAATGGCAAGGTTTAGGCAGTGGCAAGGGTGCTGCAGGAGTAGCCTTTATGAATCAAGACCAGCAGCTGCTTTGTGATAGACACAGTTTCAGACAGTTCCAACCAGCTCCACAACAGACCCACCGCTGGCCATAGCTAAGCCTGTCAGCAAAGCTGGTGGCAGAAAATTAAGAAAGGGCAAAATCCAGAGAATAAAAAAGGAACAAAAAGGCCAAAGCAGTGGGTGGTGGTCCATGGTAGAGCAGGTAAGATCCAGAAAGAGCCTGTGACCCATGGATAACCCACACCAGAGCAGGTATTCTCCAGAAGGTCTGCAGCCCATGGAGGACTCATACTAGTGCACAGGAAACAAGAAGGAAGGAGCAGCAGAAGACAAAGGAATGAGAACAGAGCACGGCAGAAAGAAACTGTTGTATCCTGATCCCAATGTCCTGCACCACCCATCAACTCACCAAAGGGACTGAGAAAGCCTGTGTGATAACAAGGAGAGTAGATAGCAGGAAGGGGGGGATGCAAAGTATAAGGAGTGAAGCTAAGCTTGTGAAGGAAGAAAGAGAGGTGCTTTACCTAAATTTTTGTTTACCCATTTTTCCTGAATGGGGGGGAGAAGATGTTTCCTGCTTTATTTTTTTTTTATTAATTTGGCAAAAATTTAATTCCCCCAAGTTGAGTCTGTTGTACCAGTGACATACCCAAATCATGATCTGTGTGGCAAGTGGTCTAGAACTTGATCTTGTTTCTTCCTACACAAATCAAAACAATGACCCCCAACTACGCAGAGGCCCCTCCGCCACCACACTGCCAGGAAAATGAATAAAACAGATGCTGTATCCCAGGATGATGGCTACTGTTGTTAGCAGTGTTATCACACATATCAGAGTAGGTATTTTCCTGAGTGTGTTAATCCGTAAAAAACATTACTGATCTTAATAGTTATACCCTGTGCTGATGTTTTGTTTTTTCTGGGTTTTTAATTTTTTTTTTTTTCAATGAAGAAAATAATGAAACATTCAAAAGCTTTCTGGAAAAAAGTAGACATTAATTACTGTGTTTAAGGCAATAAAACTTACTTGGTAAATATTTCAAGTGTTAATCCATTGTCTCTAATACTTTTTGGAAATGGAAGGTATGTCAAAGTGATATGTAAGGAATCAATTCTAATTTAATTTCTGTCTCTTGAGTGTCTCTTGAGAAATCTGTAACTTATTCTGTAGCTACAGGAAACTTTTTTATGTAGACAAAAACATAAATTTCTTTTTCTTTCTTTCTCTTTCTTTCTTTCTCTTTCTTTCTTTTTCTCTCTTTCTCCTTTTCTTTTCTCTTTCCTCTTTTCTTTTTCTCCTTTCTTCTTTTTTCTTTCCTTCTTTTCTTTTTCTTTTTCTATTTCTTTTACTATATATTTTTTTTAAATGGTTGTCCATAAACGACAACAACAAAATTTCTCTGGCTAATTTCCATAAAGGAAAGACAATAGTGTATGTCAGCATTCAGTGCATGACAAATATCTCTTACATCTCCTCAGATTCTTTCACAACCCCTACCACTCCCACCAGCTAATTTTCTCTAGGGAGATATTGGCCAAATGTCAGCCAATAACATGCCAAGAAGCTTGTGCAGGACTGGAAAATCTGTGGATACATTTTGAGGAGTTTGTGATTTACATGCCACTTCTCTTTAGTGCTAAGACAGCTTTTAGCTGCCTATATGGACATCATTATTTGTGATCTAATGCTAATATAGGTGCCATAGGGTGTTCAACGCATGACATGGCTGAAAATGATAAAGGACTTCCTACATGTGGGAGGGCAACAGCATTCAGAGGCAGCAGCTGGCACCCAGGTAGCTAAAAGAGTCACCTGTGTTCAGGGAACTGAATCTTAGACTGCTGTCTCCTCCGTATGTAAATTTCATACTAGCCTGGGGAGAGGAATTTAACCAGCGCAGTGTTGTAATACCAATGTGCCACAATATAAGGACAAGTGAACTTCTAATCACAGCTGCATAGGAAATAGTTCTCTACCCACTGAGAGGCACTGAAACAAGAAACAAATGATTGTGAAAACAAGAAATAATTTTTGCTCTGAGATGAAAAGTTTAAAAAAAAAGTTAAATTAAGTAAAAAACCCTGAAAGTACAAATAAATGCTTGTGTCTGAATCATGAAATATTCTGGTTTAGAGTGTTCTTCTCTTTTATGTCTCCTATGAGAAAGACAAAACAAAACAGGAAAACAATTATAATTTTGAAGGTCAAAATGAAATGGGAAAACTTTTCAACCTGAAGAGAAATATCATTTTTCGCCACTCCTAAGGCCTGTAATGAGGGATATTGTCTAAGGATTATAGATCGCCATCAAAGTTTTGATTTGACTTAAAGATTAATTGCTGAAGTGGAACACTGGTGTTGTGTTCAGAATGAAGCTTGGATCCCATACTTGAGCAATCTACAGAACATGAATGATAAAATTAAATTGGAAGATACATCCACCTATCGTACTCTTTAGTTCATGGGAACAAACTATAGCCATTTTGAAGAAAATCTCCTGAGACAAATACAACATGGATGCTGAGAGCTCGACACCACATGCTTCCGCTACAGTTTCAAATAATTGCTGGTGTAAATGTAACCATAGGAAATGTGGACTGTAATTCCTCTGTTTCTCCCCGTGTCCTTTTCAGTTACGTGTATTCCTCTCTGGTTTGAACGAAAAGTAATATAGCAAGATTATTATGAAGAGGCAGCCTCAAACTTCAGAGATTTCTCCTGTTCCTATTTCCTAAATCTTCCTGAAGGGATGTGTATGTGTGTGTGTGTGTGTGCGTACATTTGCTTAAAAAAATAAAAAAGTGTAATTCATAAAATCCTTCAAATTTTTCATTTCCTGAATTGTTGATGTTTTTGACTGAGTTTATGCTAGATGGGAGAGCTAGTTCAGAGGTTAAAAGGCCTAGAGCCAAGCTTGCCATTATCACTCTGCCTGTGGACCACTTCTCTCCCTTCGGAATGAGTCATCAATGACAATTACATTGTCACAGATCACAAGCTAATAATATGCTGACACTTTCTTAAATGCCTCAGCACCATCATATTTGGGTTCCACACCACCTTATGTTTCCTTTTGGGAGGGTCTAGGTCATAGCATCACTTTTGTTGAAAAGCAGTGTTTAGTCAGTATCCTTTAAAGCCTATCGTTCCTATGCTTTCTGTAATGTCCTTTGCATTCCTGAGTTTAGGTTGGTCTCTGTGGCTCTGCAGACATCAGCTTTTCAGGGAGGAGCCAGCCACTGCAAACCACAAATGCCTTTATTTAAAACGTAAGTATGACAGAAGGAAGCATATTTTAAAAATTAAGCAGCATAAACTCATTACTACTACTTAATATCCATCTGACAGAGACATTAGCAGAATCTTAAAGTATGTAACTCGAACCAGATTAGGACAGTATATCTGTATATTCCTGTTTCTGACATATTTTGCTGTCAGGCTTCCTAAGACAGCAAAGCTGTTCCCTTTAGGAAGTAAAAAAAAATTAAAAGCTCAGAATTTATACAAAGGGTATTGTGAATAGGCTTGTGATTTTTGTTCCTGAACCACAGGAATACTGTAGTACTTGGCAATCATTAGAAATCCTGTAGGAAAGACAAATCATATACAAATATTGAAATTTCTGCTGTCAGATGCTCTGTACTGTGCATTTACAGTGTTAAACTTGAAACATCTATTGTAGGTCCCTGAATCAACAATGCAGGTTGTTTCACAGTGCAATTCTCACCACCTAAAAAGAGTCTGCATCTCTCTATTGACTAAATAAAAGTTTAGAAACTGAACTGAGAGATGTAATATTAGACATTGCAAATACTTCCTGCCCCCTCTGTCAATATCACTTATTGGAAATATAAATCAGAAAGTTTTCCTGTTTCCAAAGGAGCAAATTTGTGCCATGTGATGTCATGAGGAGTTTTTTAATGTCACACAGCATTATCAATAGCAAGGTCTTCTATAGAAAATTTCTCTCATAGTTTGTTCAGCTTTTTCCCCTTTAAATGAAAGGAAAATAGATTGTTTGATGAAGAAGAGAAAAAAGAAAGAGCGCAATGAAACTGTTTATTATTGATCCTGTCAATGATCTGTGAAGAGGTGATGTTTACCCCAAATGTGATTGTCGAACAGAAATGGAGAAAGGAGCAACAGCTACAAAGGTGATATGTATTTATCCATGAGATCCCAAAATAATGACCTCCACTGAAAATGTTGTGCCCCATAACATCTCCTTACTTGTTTCTTTCAAGGAATAGGTGACCTTTGGAAGTATGAATCAGAGAAACAGTAAGGTTGGAAAAGACGTCCAAAATCAACGAGTCCAACCTCTGACCAAACACCACCATGTCAACTAAAGCACAGCGCTAAGTGCCAGTCAATTTTGTAATGCTCCCAATGATGGTGACTCCATCAACTCCCTCATCCAGGTCTTCAATAAAAGTGTTAAACAGGACTGGGTCCAGCACCGAGCCCTGGGGAACACTAGTGACCAGCTGCCAACTGGATGCAGCACCACTCACTACCACTCTCTGGGCACAGCCATTCAGCCAGTTCTTCATCCAGAGAAGAGTGCACCTGCCCAAGCCCTGGGTTGTTGGCATCTTCAGGAGAATGCTTTGGGAGAGAGTGCTTTCCTGAACTCCAGGTAGACTACATCCACAGCCTTCCCTCATCCACTAGGCAGAGCACTTGGTCATAAAAAGAGATCAGGTTGGTCAAGCAGGACCTGCCTTTCCTAAACCCATGCTGGCTGGACCTGATCCCCTGTTTGTCCTGTATGTGCTGCGTGCACTCAAGAAAATCTTCCCCAGCAACAAAGTCAGGCTGACAGGCCTGTAGTTCCCCAGATCCTCCTTCCGACCCTTCTGGTAGAGGGGTGTCACACTGGCCAACCTGCAGTCATCTGGGACCTCCCCAGTTAACCAGGACTGATGATAAATGATGGAAAGGCTTGGCAAGCTCTTCTCTTAGCTCCTTCAGTACTCTTGGGTGAATCCCATCCAGGCCCCATAGACTTGTGAGTGTGTAAGTACAGAGCAGGTCACTAACTACTTCCTCCTGGATTGCAGGGAGCTTATTCTGCTCCCCATCTCTTTCTGCCAGCTCAGGGGGCTGGTTGTCCTGAAGTTATCTGGTCTTTCTGTTAAAGACTGAGGTAAAGAAGGCATTAAGTACCTCAGTCTTTTCCTCATCCTTGGTCACAGTGTTTCCCCCTTCCTCACATCCAAAAAAGGATGGAGATTTTCATTGGCCTTCCTTTAGTTATTAATGTGTTTTAATACATTAATATTAATTAATTAAATAATACATTAATATTAATATTTTTCACAGCAGTGTCCAGGATGAGTTCTATCTGAGCTTTCATCTTTCTAATTTTTTTCTATGACTCAACAACATTCTTGTACCCTTCCTGAGTTGTCTGCCTCTTCTTCCAAAGGTCTTAAACTCTCTCTTTTTTCCCTGAATTCAAGCAAAAGCTCCCTGTTTAGCCAGGCCAGTATTCTTTCCTGACAGCTCACCTTTTGGCACATGGGGATGGCCTGCTCCTGTGACTTAAAGATTTCATTCTTTAAGTATGTCTAGCATTCCTTGACCTCTTTGTTATCAAGGACTCTTTCCCAGGGGACTCTCTGCATCAATGTACTGGCCAAATGAACTGCCCAAAATCCACTCTCCAGAAGTCCAAGCTAGAGGTTTTGTTGACCCCTTTTCTTACTTCACCAATCATTTCAAGGTCACTGTGTCCACAATGGCCTCTGACCGCCATATCTCCCACTGGCTACCCTTCTCTATTTGTAAACAGCAGGTCTCGTGGGGTATCACTCCTGGTAGGGTCACTTACCAGCTGTGTCAGGGATTTCTCTTCCACGCTCTGAAGGGACCTCCTACACTGCCTCTTCTCCACTGTGTTGAGTTTCCGGCAGATATCAGTAAAGTTTTCCACAAGAACAAGGGCTAGCGATTGTGAAACATTAGGCAGATGCTTATAGAGTACTCCATCCACCTTCTGTGTCACAATGCACCTTTTAGCCATGGCTTTTGACTGTGGAAACCTTTGTTGCCTGGAGGGGTGGCTGTGCTCTTCTACACAAACTGCTGCACAAAGTGCCACACAAAAAACCATGACATGTCCTTCTGCACATCCTGTTTGCCTGTGGTTGCTTGTGAGAGCTGCCAGGTCCTGGCAGGTCTCTCTGCTCCTTTTTGGGGGGTTCCTTGACTCCCAGGAACCCTCTCCTTATCTCTTTTTGCCACAGAGCTCACCATAGTTGCCGCTGCTGTCGCTGCATACTTTGCTGACCAAATTGCTGTAATGACCAATATCTTGGAGCAGTATTTCTGCAGGTTAATTTATTTGATTAAATCCATTTAGATGTGCCAAGTATTAGTACTGTTATTACTGCAATAAAAAGACTAAATATATGCTCTTAGAAAGGGTAACATGGAATACTCCTGTTTATCCTGAAAAGTGTTGGGGAGTTTGCTTGTTTTTTGCTTGTTTGGTTGGTTGGTTTTTTGCTTGTTTGGTTGGTTGGTTTGGTTTCCTTTTTTCAGATTTCCTTAGAGTTTAATCCCATTAGTTCTACATTAGAATTTAGTGAGGTTTGCAGCACTAAAGTTTTATTACTTTGTATTCATCAATATTACACATAATTCCCTCTGTGACAACCTATTTACAAATCAAATCTAACTCCCTTTTATGTTTAGATGTCTGCATGGCCTTCATTCATCATCTTTCATTTTTTTTTGTCCTCAGAAAATGCTACTGTATTGCAGTTGTTCTTTGTATTTGTGGATCATCTTTCTAAATTAAAGCCCGTAACATGCAGCACTAGCCCCTGTGGACCTGAAAAACACTTTCTCTGGTTTGACATAGCTTCTTTCACAGGAGCTATCTATAGTCACTGCTTTGCTATTTTTCAACCTGTTCTGTCTCTCTGCCCGTGTCCTGCCCTGAATCCTTACATCATCCTGGAGCTTAAGCAGGAATATGTCATGTGGAATGTTACAAAAGGCCTTCTGAAAATCCAAATATATTATGTCATCTGCTGGGCCCTTAGCAGCCCTGTCAGTACCGTTTGTGTAAATTCTTCTCCCCAAAAATGAAACCAACAAAAACACTGAGAAAATTATTAAGGACATAATTAATAGCTCTTTATTTGCAGACAAGTGATTAAATAGGATGCACATTCTGCCAGAAAAGTACCTTGAAAGCACTCCACTACACATTTACCCTGACTCTCCCCACTAATAGTAGTGATGAGAGTAATAATAATAACAATAATAATAGTTCAGTAATTCTTATCTACTGCCTTACAGTGTCTAAGCTACTTGATAACTCCAGAAAAGCCCTATTTGCAAAGGTAGTCCAATTAAATACACACAAATGTATTGAAACGTTTAATTGGCTGGCAACTCAGTTAAGTGTCTGTAAAACATGGCTGCTCCTTAATCAGAAGACAAAAATGAGCTGTCATATATTGTTATCCACTTGCTGTTTGAAAACCAGAGCTCTGAGGCAACGAGGATGCCTTTCTTTTATTACTATGCCCCAACTCGGAAAGAGCAAAAAAGAGAGACAGAGCAGATAATGGACCCCATTCATGAATGCAAAAGGCTATTTCTGAGCACTTATTGCATTGTTTATGCCAGCAAAAATTGCATAACTCTCATTCTCTACACAAATTACATGTTTTCTATGCTTCATTGGACTTTTTACATAGAACATAAATGAAGCTTTTGCAATAGGTGGTACAAAGACTGCTATTAGAGCCAGTCTAAGCCTCATTATTAAGGCTGGATGAAACATTTGGCTTTCTTCAGGTTTGCTGCAAAGTCAACAGAGTCGAAAATTCCCTTTATGTTTTTATCTTTTTATTTCCTTTCAGCTCCCAGTTTCTTGAGTTTTTAATGAAATGAAAATGGAGGTTTTCCAACCAAAGTTGTGCTAATTGCTTTAAGACACAGATCAGAGCTTAATACGATCCAATGTTGCCAGCCTGGGACGGGCAAAGGGCTTCATGTGTTGACTGAACAGCAGGACTGCCTGGCCAAGGAAAAGGTCAGGCAGTTGCACAGAGCCAAAACACAGTGCAACAAAAATTTTCAACTGTATTGCTGCTGTGGACATGGGGAGGTCATGTGAAAGGAACTTCCATTTCTCAATCCAAGAACTGCTAGAGTGGAATCCATTCACCTCCATACGATGCTATAGATTAACCTTTCAAAAGCAGCTTTTGGTGGGGTTTTTTTGTGCCTGATTTGAGCCTGAGGTTCAGGATGGCTACCCTGTAGTTCCACAACTGAATTTCAAAATAGCAGTGAGTTCTGCTCTTGGAAATCATGTTCAGTGTGTGTACTAGGCTCAGCTGAGGCTACAAATTTTGGGCCCCTCACTACAAGAAAGACATCAAGGTGCTGGGGCGTGTCCAGAGAAGGACAACAAAGCTGATGAAGGGTCTGGAGCACAAGGCTTATGAGGAGGGCCTGAGGGAGCTGGGAATGTTCAGTCTGGAGAACAGGAGGTTCAGGGTGGACTTTATGGCTCTCTACAACTGCCTGAAAGGAGGTTGCAGTGAGGTAGGGATTGGCCTCTTCTCGCAAATAGCAAGCAACAGGAAATTATGTCAGGTTTGGTGAGGGTCAGTTTAGAGTTGATATTGAGAGAAATTTCTTCAACAAATGAGTGTCAAGCACTGGAACAAGCTGCCCACAGAAGTGGTTAAGTAACTCTCTCTGGAATTATTTAAAAGCTGTGTAGATATGGATCTGAGTGACACTGTTTAGTGGTGAATTTGGCAGTGTTCAGTCAATGGCTGGACATGATGATCTTAAAGGTCTTTCCCAACCTAAATGAATCCATGATTATACGAAAGCACATATACTTTGCACACGTTATTATGGCAGTAGAGCTGGATTTAACCTGACTCTATTGTTTGTGTTAAAAGAGGGATTTACAACACTATTGCTACCTCTTAATATAATTACTGCATAGAAGTCATATTTATGTATAGAGAAACTTCTACATAGGGAAACATTTCTACCTGTGAGATTGCCCATGTACATAAACAGATTAATTTTGCTGCATTCAGTTGTCTGCTTCTCTTGCAAGCAGACTAAAAAACATTAATGCCAAACCTTTTTTCCAACATTTGATTCAGAGTGGATGCATATTTGTCAGTTTGATGAGCCTCTCTCCTTTCCCTTGTTGATAGATAGGCATGAAAATATTGCTGTTAGGTCCCATGGCTTATTTTACAATTATTGCCTGAATAACTAATACTTAAAAACTCTAACAACGGAAGCAGTTTGTAAACAAGGAGATTTTCCAAAGTAGCATCAGAAGTCAGGATGGATGCCATAAATTGTGTCTATCACATCTGAATACTTATTTTCACCTGCTAATCAGAGACAGTACTGCCCAACCAAGAGCAAGACTTTAATTCTGTCTGAAGTAAAAAAGCATGTCTTCAGTCTACGTCTAGTATTCATCTGTATTCTGAAGCACAGAAATTACCCATTGAAGTTATTTTTATGATTAGCTTTTGCTTGCTTGGGTGGGGTATATGCTATCTTATTAGCTACTGTGAATCAGCCTCAGCCCCTTTGGTGCCTTCTCCAGAAATATTACTTTGGAATCACTACATTTCATTCGCTGATGAGGTAGAAAGAACCTAATTATTCTGACAATTTTATCTAAGGCTTGCAGATTTTATGTACTGAGTGTATAAAAAATAACTTCTTGATGAATACTCCTCCAGGAGAACATTTTTGTAACCATCATCTGAAATAGTCCTTTTTACACACAGATATGCAATTCTTCCTCTGGATGATAAATAAATTTGCTTTACTTTGGGGATCACTGTCCCAATATACACACATATAGATAAACATACATATATATACATATAAATTTTAATTGAGCTATAGCAACTTCTCTACAGAACTGTGAATGACACTGAGAACTACCAGAGCTTTTAAAATTTTCTCACATTAGCCACCTAGTTTCTGTCGCATGATTTTCTGTCCTTTAGTTGAAATTATGAGTAGCTTTTACTGTTGACATGTAAGAACCAAGAACTATAGCAACATAAAAGCCAGATATGGCCTATTAATATAAAATATCCATTCAAAAAATGCATAAAAATAAAAATTACTTTAATAATGATGAGTTTACAAAGTCAAACTTATGAAGGGTGAAAGTGTTAGCGGTCTCAATGACCTTTAAGGTCTTCTCCAAACTAAATGATTCTATGATACTACTGTTAAAGTTTTGCTGAATCTGGTAGCACGACCGACGGGACGGTGCTACAGCTCTCTGTTCCCGAGCACAGTCTGTGGCAAGGCTGAGCATGCATTCCCCAAAGGCACACACAGAAGCACTGGCAATACACACTGAAAGCCATACAGAACAGGACAGACAGAAAGATGCAAACACAGATAGCACAAACTGTTGCTTAATTTTGTCCCCCTTTCTGCCAGTTCAGGGTAAAGGCCCACTAGTGGAAAATAGTGTGCAGATATACAAAGCTGATCCTCCCAACAGCATGGACTTATCCACTAAGGTCAAGAACTGGCCCTAGAACCCTTTTTCCCCAATTTGCTGGCAATCCCAAAGCAAGCAATGCCCTTTCAATTCCTCACAGCTCAGAACCCTTCACACATACATTTCTGTGCACACACATATTTTGTGCACAGGCACACACACATTTGTGAGCCCACACTTACTGGTGATCCAGTCCCTCCAGTAAATGACTTTTAGTACTCAAGCTACCCAGCAGATCCTTGGGACCCTCTTGTCTCCAATATAGCCATATACATGTAAACATGTCACAAAGTCAAGCCTTAGACCTCATGGTCACTCTAGTAGACGATTTGAACACCTCTGGTCTCTCCAGCTGCCAATTTTCAGACTTTCTGGTCTCTCCAGTGTCTGGCTCATGCTTCTGTCTGCTTTGATACCTAGCTGCCAAGCCTCTTATCCTACTCATAGCATACTCTGCCATGATATTTGCAAGCAATCACACCGACACATATGGTCACACAATATGCAGGCACCCCAGGTGCTGACACTTAGTCATATTGTCCCTTATGATCTATGGTCCCACACCAGTTGCTGGCATTCAGATATCCATACACACACATGCACACAAAATGAGGGAGTACTCACCCAGGAAAAGAATTAGACATGAAATTTGGTAAGAAGATAGGACAGACTACACTGATCACTCCTAGGCCATGGCCAGACAACATGAAAATCTGTCTCTTATTGCACATTTGGCTCTTTCCCTAAACATCCTGCAATTATATAATCCCAAGGTAATCTTCCCCAGCACCCCATAATAAGTCCCATATCCCTAGGCAGTGACACCCTGCTGTGAGGCAAGGCAAAGAGCATCTCCCATTGACAGGTCTTGATGCGGCTCACCTGGTGCCCATGCTGCTGATGCTCTCCCATGGCAGCTCCGGGAGGAGTGGGGCTAAGGCTTCTTTCTCTGATCAGCTTATTGAGGTTCTGCTGCCAGATGCTGCTTCTCTGTGCTCCTATGTGTTTGCAGTTATGATCCTCTAACCAAGTAACTGAAAATGTAGAGATAATAATATTCTCCTTTTCTTTCAAAGGATTGAAAACAAGGATAGAATCTGGTTTAAATGTAAGAGGTTTTAGTCCTTTGAATTCACAAGGCCCCTGTGGAGGGGATCCACATATTTTAGTTGAGCTTTGTCACTCTTCTTAAGCTTCTACATTTTCCTGTGTGTTAAGTGGAGAGTTGTAGATTCCCCCAAAGGATGAAGATAACGTAACTGAGACCCCCTACTTGGAATTCTTCTCTGAAGATTAGTCTCCAAGTCTAAATTAGCCTCTTCCCAGGTCTTAACTGTCTCCATACTATCCTCTATATTTTCTTGTTACCTCCTGCCTAATTAGTTGTATGTCCTGTATTAATGACACAGAGTCTGTTTCAAGTGTGAAACACAAGACAGCGCTGCACCTCTGTTCCACTTCATTGCTACACAACTCATGGCTTCCTTCTGGTCCCTTCTCTTTAAGCCAGTTCAGGACAATAATGCTTTAGAAGAATGTAGCCTCAAACAGATGTTGCCAGTGGTCTTATTACGAGGCCTTAGTGCTTGGGTTTCTTTTATTTTTCAGGATAGATTACAGCTGGTGAACAAGAGGTATGTGACTATGTCATGGTCGGTAGTATCTGTTTGTTCCTAATATATATGATGTGGAGGTTTAAGAAAATGTATTACTAGGTTGTGTGAAAATCTCTAGCAATGAAACTGCTCCTTCCCTTTAGGACTGCTGAGAATGCTTGGAAGGGAAAAGCTTCAATGGCAGTAGGAGGGTTTTGTGAGGGGAAAAATGAGCTAGAGCACAGCAATGAGACTCAAACAGCACTGAAGGGCTGGAAGCTGACAGAGAAGTCTCGGCTGTAACAGGAAGTCTTCCTTAGACTGGAAAGATCTGTACTGAGCTTGCTGCAACTCCTGGATTTGTAAGACCAGCTGAAACCAAGGGTGAAAACAGGGAACTGTCTTCTAAGAATGCATGTGAATAGAGAGGAGGTGTCATAAACATTTATTGTTTCTCTGCTGTCATTCTGTATTTGAAAGGTAACTGTTATGACTCATATTCTAATAAAAAATTTGCTTTATATTGTGAAAGTCTTTTCAGTCTGTTTTTTTCTCCTTTTTAGGAAAATGTTCTATAATGAAAATGCATGAGCAATTCCATATTTAGTTTCAAACATAGAATACAAGACTGAATTCCTTGCCAAGGACCAAAGTGAGGATGTGCAAAAAGCGTCAACATGGGTATCCATGTGACTGTTAAAGACGTAACAGAGCAAAGCTGCAAAAGAAAGGAACATAAATTAAACATTAAGTCACTATAAAATCATCAGAGATAAAGAGGACACAATGGGAAGCTGAACTGACCAGATGGTCTGAAGATCAAATATGCTTTTAGAGTTTTGTTTTCATCTTTAATATTCATGGAAGCAGAGAAAAGGAGATGTACCTTGAGTGCATTCTGAAGAAATCACTAACGGTAGAACATTTCACTCTAAGGTGGTTTTTTATGCTGAAGATTATAAAACAAAATTCACAAAATTTGAACTCTATTTTAATGGTATTATATTTTTTGAATTTTTAAAAAATATTATTAGAAACTGGTTAAACAGTGTTTTAATAGCTTTATGTTTTACTTTAGTTTATATACACTCTATGAAAGCATACTCCCTTTCCAATTCAAGAAGTATTCACAAAGATGGATGGTGGGCTATTTTGCATTTAATATGAAATATCTACTTAATAATAAAGACATGAAATTATATTTGTACAAACTTCTACAAATTGAAAATAATGCTCAATTTGTTTGTACTTCCACACATTTTATTATAATTTGTGAATAAAGGGGGTTAAAGCAGGAATGGTGGAGTGAGAGAAGAATAGGAATAAATGGAAATAGATCCTGATTTGACCTACTGACCAGAAACAGTTTTAAGTTCACTTCAACGTTAATTTAAATACAACTAAATAAAAGTGGGTTAAAAGAAAGACAAAAAAAGGAAACTAAAAAAAAAAAAATCTTGGCATTATCATCTTGCTGTCTTCAAACCATAACTATTAATAAGAAGTAGTAGAGGAAATGAGTGAAGTTTTCTCCTCATTATGTACATGTGAACTAGATGTCTGTGCTCCTATTATAATTAATAGAGACTTAGGGCAGGATTCAGCTACACAAACATGGGTATATTCTGCCGCCTCAGATGCCAACACACCTAAATGGAGTTGGCAGGTTAGAGACAGAACTTATGGAATATATGCAACCTTTTGGAGATCAGCCGCTAGAGTTCGGGCATGATGCCTTCTCTGTCTTATATTTTGGTACCTGAAGCCTGCCAAAATGACTGCTGTAGTTACAGCTGCAGAGATATGCAGCAAATTCTGATCCCAGAAACTGGCATGCTGCTTGCCAAAAACCAGGAGTCTATTGTGATTTGAAGTATTTTAGTGTATTAAAAACATCTGGGTTAACATCCAAGTCGTAGGACCTACAGGAGACCTATTCCCTTGGCAAGCAACAGATAGAGGCCAGGCAAGCATCTCAAATAGCTAAATATATTTAGGAAAGCTTAGCAAGGCAAAAATACCTTATTTTTTGTTTTGTGTCATTTGTAAGAAATACCCAGTGAAAAGTAACTGAGATGTATGTAAGGATAATGGTATTCATATAATGGTGTGCATGTACATGTCCATGTGTGCATATGGATGTGCCTATTGTGTATGCATTTATGTTTTATAATGATTTTTTCTCAGCAGATAATTCTTTTACTACAACCTTCATTCTTAGCTATTTCTGTGCTGCCTCCTTTGCTGAGCACTCACAGAGAAATTAATCTTTCTGTTATCAATGTGGGTATAAGGTGCTCTGCCAATCTGATGAACTTAGCTGAGATACCCTGAAGTCAGGGTATTTCTGTGTCCTGTGTATTTCTGTGTAGGTCTACAACCCAGGTTTAATGACATCTTTCCTCTCTGATTCTACTAGGTTTATGAATTTTACTAGGTTCATGAATTTTCTACTAGGTAAATTAAATTTATTTCATTTGCAAAATGTATTAGCATTTTGATCCAAGAAACTCGGGGTTCTGTAATTACTTGGGAAAAATTAATAGAACATGAATGTTTGTAAATGAGATTCAGAATCTCTAAATTCCAAGTTCAGACTTGTGGCAATTTGGGATGTTTCTTTCAAACAAAGATTAAGTTGTCTGGTCCCTGGGCTCCGGATTATTGCTGTATAAGCCTAAAATTGATTTATACTGCCATTCTGGATCACACAGTTCCTTCTATCCTAAATAGAAGTTCTCAGGTGTCTTTAGATCAATCTTTAGCTAAGCAGTTAGACGCATGATGTTTTATCTAAACTCCGTCGTGATTCAAATACAGACTGAAGAAGCACGCGAGTTGTAACTCCCTGTTGAGAACCCCCCTATTGCCAACTTTTGAATCACCTTTGTGAACATATTCCTTCATTTCAGCTGTTTCAATGTGCCAACTCTGAACCTAAAAATAGCCTGAATGATTTCAATGCTCAAATGAAGTTTTAATATACCCTACAAATCTCCTATAAAAATCTGATCTCACTTCCCCCTCTCATATTAGATAGAGTTTTCAAAGTACAAGTGTCCTCCTCATCCTCATTGAGGACAGTTCGGTAGGAAAACCTTTGGACTTTGTTGCCTTTTTTAATCCTTTTTCCTTTTTACTTATTCTCACCCATCTCACACTTTCAGAGTTGTGAGTTTTAAGGACAACAGTCTTTTCTATATTTATATTTTAAAGGCAGGTCAGGATACTCAGTACCAGAAGCAACTCACAAAAGCAGAGCTAATTTGCACTTGTCCAAAATGTGCATATATGCACATAAATACAATAACCCTCGAATAACTGTTACCAAGCAGGAAGGTAAACTAAAAGAGGATTTTTTAAATAAGATTACCTAATCTTCTATAAGCATGTCAGACTTTTTGTCAAAAAAAATTATTTCATTCATCTCTGTGTTATCAGAATTTGAGTTTGTTCACTGAAATATAAATTCCATGTTTCTGTGTATTTTGTGGATACAATTTTGTACCCATTGTTACAAAATAGTCCTGAAAATGCATCCATTTAGTTTTAGTGGCAAGTATCTTGACCTCTATATACTTATTTTCTGTCAAAATAATGGATTAATATCTGAATTGTGTGGAAGGGAATATTTTTCACCAGCTGGACATCTCTCTTACAAAGAGAATATGTCTGCATAGATAATTTACACATTGCAAGATGAAACTAGCATCCCATCACTCTGAGAATAGGATAAGTTCATACGCATTTTAATTCTCATTAAATTGTTGTGCTAGAGATAGAGAAATGCTGTGCTGTTTCTATTTTCTAGGTTTTGGGTTTTGTTGCTGGCTTGTTATTTTTTCCCCCTTACATTCTTGTACACTTAAAAAAATAATTCAGACTATTTCCATACAAATTATACTTTTCCTGGATTCATTAAATGCTCTTTGCTGAGACCATAACTGGACTGTCTTCTCTCAAATTGCCTATGCAGAATATTGAAAGGGTCAAAAGAGTGCAGCATGCTACGGTATTTCACGGAGTAGAAAAACATGCAGATTGCTCTTGTTTCTCATTCTTGTAATAAGGGATAGTAACAAGAAAGGAAAATGGCTGAAAATGGTTTTGTTCCCATGTGTCAAATACCATAATTAGAATAAGAAATGCTAGAAATTAACCCATTCTCATTACAGTCACTATATTATAATTTCATGGTCCTCTTCTGATGCTGTACTCTTGCTAAGCACATTTACATCTCATCAGTGAACACAAGCAGCAGATCCGCTGGCGGTGAATGCTTGATTCACTCCAATTTATGTCTTCTTTTCAGCTGGGGAATCCATTGTGTGAGCTAATAGCAGGTTTCCCATTTGAAATGACTGCAGGTCTCTTCACATTTGGATACAGTGCAAGCATTGTCATAATTTTTTTTTAATGTGTCACATAATTGTTGCATTATACTATGTACAAGCAAAAGAAGGGAAATTTTCAGCATTAAATGAAACACAAAGGGCAATACTATGCTTTATTCTCAGAGATGTGGGGGGGAAGACAAGAACCCTTTTCTCTTAAGCCAAGAGGCAAGAATAGCTGCAATCTTGTGTTCACTTTCATAAAAGACTTAACAGTGATTTCATCATCAACTACACTATTTCTGAAAGGATGGTTGTCAAAAAAGAGAATTTTACTAAAACAAATAATGGGATGAATGTATCCTTTTATAGGGTGTTTAAATTTCCATGTCCCTGTAATCTGTTTTGACGCATAATTTCCATTAAATTCTCACAAAATGTTCAAAGTGTTTCTATTGCTAAAAGTAAAAAGTGAGCAAGTGTCCTTCTTATCTAACAGTATCAGTTTTTTTCCCCAAAAAAAAGGTGTGTGGAGAGGGAAAGCTGTATTTGAGGTGGTTTGCTTGTTCTCTTGTGCCTGGTCTGACAACTAGAGGAAGCACAACCTACTAAAAGCTGAGGGAGGTTTGCTGTTGAGGTTAATGGAATAGGATTTCGTTGAAAAGATTTTGTCCAACTAGACAGGAGTGCTACGTGCATTATCTTTGTAAAACCTTGGAGATTGATGTAAGTGGTGCATGATCAGTGACTCAAAACATGGCGTTATTTCACCTGTCCTTAATCATTAGTGCTTGGATTCACTTAATCAAACTTTAGACATTTCCAATATGAATGTTGATGTTCTGGGCAAGATTCAGTTGCCTAAGCACAGGAACTTAGTGCCACTGGAGGTCTTCTAGGATATCAAAGGCATACACAGGCCACCCAGGTAGGGCACAGAAATTAGGGAGACACATGCATTCTGGTACCAAAGCTGAGCATCAGATCTGGTATAGCACAATACAAATAAATGCCACTATATGCCTACATTTAGGTGTCTGAATATCACTCTTAACCTGGCTATGTGCATGTTCTAAGGTCAATTCAGTTGTCCATACATTGGTGTATTTGAGATGTTTATTTTATCTACATCACTCATGCCAAAGGTCATGAATATTCTGCATGTATTGTATCACATGTATTTATCTTAATGAAAATGTCCTGGGCGTCTTAAAGCTCCCAGCTGAATCAATTCTGGCTTTGCTAGTTAAATCAAGCTAATATTATAATCAATGAGAAAAGTATTTCCTTTCAGGTCATGATTCCTCTCATAAGTTTTACATATTTGCTTTTGGATGAGATGAATAATGCCCTGTAGCCTTTTTTGGGGTTATTTTTTGATTGTTTATTTGATCGATTGTCTGGGTTTTTCTTTTTTCCTTTTTCTTTTTGTAGAGACAGTTTTAAAAGATACAGGTTTCTCAGCTATGAAGATTGACACGTATCCTTGCTTTGCATTTCCTTTCCTCACATTTTCTTGCCTTAGTTTTACATATAACTGAGAGTTCAGTAATTCCATAGTGATGTGGAAGGCAGGCTAACCCCTGGCATGAAAGGAAGATTAGAGGTGAGAATATGCCCTCACTTGTGCCAGCACAGTTACAAGAACTTATGAGTCACAAACCTGAAATTCTATTCTATGACCCTATATTTCAAAAGACTAGTAGTAGAGATCTGAAGAATACTTCTCCAACTTCTGTCATTAAGCGGTTTTGGATTATACTGAAACTGTAGTTGTGCTCAGATTACTAATTACTAGATTAGTGAATTTGACTTTGCATGTTTCTGTGTGAAACTTTGCTTTCAACCTGCTTTGTGTTCAAGTTCCACAGAGTAAACCATGATTCACAGGAAAAAGAACACTGTAATTTACTTTGTGATTTAAGCAGCTCCTCCTTACCCATTTTGATTGTACTTTCTAATGGTGAAAAGTAATTTTTTAAACCCTTCTCATACAGAAGTCCCATGCTTCTTATCATCATTTTCACTTTTCTGTTTTCTTTCTCTCATTCTGCTTTTTTTTTTGTTTGTTTTTTTTTAAACATAAGAAAACCGTTATACAAAGTAGTGTGACAACTAAAAGAAACATGGTGAAGGCTGTGAAATATCACCAGGATACTTGAGAAGCTCAGCAGACCTGTGACTACGTTAGCACTCATCAGCTGAAGACAGCAAATTTATTTCAATCTTAGTAGTATTGTCCAGATGCAATACGGAATGTTGGAAGTAAGGACCTAATTCTGTAATCATTGACGTAATTTTCAGATTTTCCATGGACTTCCATGCATCAGACTTGATTTTTTTGGGACCGTAAGCCCCTTTTATGCGCATCATTGAATAGAAATTTTTAGGTTCCTCTGACCCAAGTTAGATTTCAGTGAGTTGCCTCCAACTGAAAGGCTCTCTAAGTGCATTTCAATACCATGAGTGATCCAGACCCTTCTTGGTTTTATTTTAATGTTAATATTAAAAAACAAAAAAAAAAAGCCAAAAAACCCCAATCTGTCATGGATGTGTATGATAATTGACATAATAGGCCCTAACGGCTGCTTTGGAGCAAAACAGACCATGACAGATCCATTGGAGCTTACTCAGAGATTGAGATATTTTAATGTAATTTAATTAAAAAATAAAACCTAGAGAAAATTATCATTCCTTTGTATACAATATTATTATTCATTTAAATATCAAGCTGCTACACTCACATGCATATACACACAATCATACATTAAAACAAATAGTAAGAAAAGATTTACCAGAAACTCCTCAGAACTTACCTGACCAAAATGAAGAGTACTTGATGGTCTTCTCACATATCTGACCTGGCTAGGTGAATGAGATATGCATTGTGGTAACTGCAAGCTAAAGTTTTTGTGCATGGTAGTCATAGAAGTAAAGAATGCAGAACTTGTGAAGTTTATCTTAGCACTTTAGTGAGCTGACCAAGCTGGTAGCAAAAACTTGGTTGCCCAGAGTAATGGAGAAAGAAGTGAATGCTAAGAGTAAATCACACAAAGAGGAGGCCATTTTCCGATGGTTGTAAAGGCTGCTTAGCTGGGCACATGCTGGCTCATGTTCAGATGGCTGTCGTCCAGCACTCCCAGATCCTTTTGTGACAATATCATGTTTTGCATGCTAGTACCACAAAACTGAGAAAGAAAAACAAGTAATCCATGGCAAAACATCCACACCTTGAATATTTGCTTACATACTGAATCTATTTTTTAATTTAATTATCGTCCTATTTTTTGGGGGGTTCTGTGTCACTATTTAGAGCGCCTAGAAATGGCATAAAGTGCCATAAAGTGAGGAAACATGGTTGAAAGAAGATGTGCTAGGGAGAAAATTTGATCATCAGGCCTTTGCTTATCTGCAGCATTTACTGTCCCACATTTGACTTGAGCCATGAGGTCTGCAGCCATGTTTTGTTACTCATCAAGAGCCCACGGACTCCATTCCATGGACCTTGAACTAAGTACCCAGGTACATTAACCTCAGTGAAACAGTGTTTTTGTCCTTGTTTCATTATGGAGATAGCTAAGTCAGAGTACGGTTAGGGATTGTACACCAAGTGCAGAAACCATATTTTAAGAAATCAGAAGCCTCAGATCTAGGATATGGAGATTTTGCTACTTGGCACATTTTGTATCAGAACTACATACTCCTCCTCTAAGCTAACAAAGAAGATTTTAGTTTTCCACCTCATTACTTTGGAATCTCTCTGAAGTCAAAAGGAAATGATCAGAACCTCAAGAGACACCTCAATTATTTCAGACCTCTCCTTTGGCTTTGGAATGAAGTTTTTCTCCATCAAGTAGAGAGGAACTCTTAATTGCCATCTTCTTCTGGTGATTGGGATTTATCTCCTCACTGACTGAAGAGGAAGCATGGTTGACAAGATTAAACAAGCTGAAGAGCTCTTAGGAAACTTCAGAGAGATTATTTCGTTTATGAAGACAGACTTTCTGAATTGCCTTACCAGGACTCCTGACAGTTTTTGATCTAGCCTATAGGAATTTAATTCAGCAGAAAGTATCTTGCCTACTTGGCATGTGAGGAAAACACAACTTCAAACAGGAGGGCTCATGTTGCGGCTGCGAACACCAGGCTGCATGTTAGTCATCACTGAGCTCCAGAATGGGATTGAAGTTCAGACATATCTCGCTGATTAATTTCCTTTTTGTTTGTTCTATAAACAATTTAGAGGCTTAAAGTCAACAATGTTTACAGTATTTGTACTAATTGCAACATTTGCAATTACACCATGTAGTTTTCTTACGTCCTTCCTCTGTGTGCCGTAAGAAAGGGCACATGCAGATACTAGCTATATTTAGGGACTGGTCTAAACTCAGCTGACATCATTCCCTTGACTTCAAACAACTCTGAATAGGACCTGACAGAAAAAAAACCTGCAAATTGTACCAATATTTGATGAATTAAGGCCAAAGAGTAGGACTAATCAAACAATAGGATGGAAAGCTCCCATGCGTCCTGAACAAAATTACCTGTTATGTGTACACTATGTACTTCAGCCAAGAATGCCAAATATAGACTTTGTTAAATTGTTAATTACACCAGGTTGTTAGGGGTTTTTTTCTCACTTATGTTGTAAATTTCAATAATTCAGAAAAAAACGCAGTGTAGTGCTATCATAAATATTTTACTTGCTCATTTGAAGGGCAAAGTATTATTGAAATACATATGACAGTACATGCAAATGTAGACTTTGGACTTATACCATCACTGCATGTTCACAAGCTGTCTTGAAAGTTATATAATTTCGGATAATGGACTGATAATACTATACTGATACTATAATATTTCATCATGTTAGTAACATTTTTAAGTGTAATAATTTTTGAACAATTCTTTCAGAACATTTTTCAGAACCAGGCTGTATCCTATTTTTGGCCAACACTAGGGACCACAGTTACTTGCTAACTAAGTTGAGGGGATTGTCAGTCTAACTTAAACACTGAAATTTTTGTGTCTACTAAGTTTAGTTCTGGTCAGAGCTTTGAGATGCTCTGGTGAAAATTGGAAATGAATCTGTCTCTTTTCTCAGAGACAGGGTTAGTCTGTGCTAATGGGAAAGGTCTCTTATCACGGGCTGATGGAGACAATTAATTAAACACTTGTGATGGAGAACTTCAGCAAGTATGTTCCGAACCTGTTTTATGGTTGCTTAGATCTTTCACAGTGCAGTGACATCATTTTGTATCTTGCTCTTCTATTGGGACTGTGCAGAATAGCTAGTGCTTGTAATGTCATTTTTCAGAGATTTTCTGAGACACTGTGTTCTTTGATGTCTGTAAGTAAAAGTAATCTAATTTTCCACTTTTCATTTGAAAGATTGTTAAAAAATGTAGAATATATCAATTTTCAGGTTTCTCCTTTTCATTTTCATTTCTGTGAATAGCTTCAATATCACACAAAGTATGTTTTTATTATTCAGAATAGTCATTTTTAAAAAAGAGACTCAAAAAGACTGATTTGAAAAGTTCTCTATTTCTGTTATGGTAGCCATCAGATTTGTTTTGAAATGTGGTGTTAGAACTTATTTTAACACAAGAAATGTATCTAAAATAAGCCACAATCAGTAAAATTTTGTATCACGAAATAAACCTGTGTGAAACAGATTGTTTTTCAGTTTCCTTTTAAAAGTTATATTTTTTTCCCTCATATATATATATATATTTTAGATACTCTGATCCCCATATCCATGCCTGTTTGAGTTTTTGTGAAGAAAAAATGAAAGGAACACCTTACCCCCAAGTATCCTTTTGTTACAAGTTCTCTCCTGTCAACAAGAAAGCATGTTTTTGATGTGCCTGCTGCTACATCAGAATGTGACTACTGTTTTAAGTTGAAACAGAAACTTCTATAAATCAGCACCTGAGCACTCTGTGGATCCCTCTGGCCATGCAACCTGAACATGTGGCTTATATTTCAATGAAACATGACCACACAAGAACTTCTTTTCAGCACATTGAACAAAGCCACAGCTCTTACAGAGTGTAATGTCCAGGTCTACCGGTGCATTTTTCTTCCCATTCATTTTGCTGCTGCTGTCAAAGTGTTACCCTTCTGGTAAATTATTTTGTGCAAATTTCTGTTGGTTTGCTCTGTTCTGAATCAATAGATGTATCCGCTGGGAAGAAATCCTGAGGACAGTAAAATTGTGCATCCATAAACGCCTCCACTACATGCACCTGTAATGTCACCAGAAGAACTACCAGATGGAAGTCCCTGCTTATTGAAAGCTGAGCTTTGTGTTTTTATCACCTCCTGTTTAGATTTATGAATGTCATTTGATTTCTGTGGGCCTTGTGGACATTTATCAAATAAATAGCAATTTTCGGAGTACAGCAGTGTGAATATACCCAGCTTTCAGGTGGCACCATGATCCATGACCTGAATTAACTACCTGAAATTTTTCATAGGTCAGAAATATCCTGCCATAAGCACATCCTGGCCCCTCAGTGTTCCCACTCAGATCCCTTGCTGTTTGCCACTGTGAAAGTTTCAGGGTTTTCAAAACGTGCACATTCTGTGCTCGTCCTACTTTTGAATGTAGTCATAACTCTGTATATGCAAAGGCTAAAATAAAGAATACTTCCACTGACATCACAGGGGTTCAAATTTTGAATACATTGGTAAATTGGACAAAGGGACAAGCATTGGACAGGAGACATTTCACTCATGCTACATTTGTCAGACTCTCTAGACTGGAATAAATAACAGATCCAAACAGCTAGTTTGATTTCCTCATCTTGAAAACAGCAGTTTAGTGATTACTTTTAGCAGTAGTTCTTCCCTAATTCATTGCTTTTTTTGCTACATGACAAAACCCAGATGCTTTCTTTAAAAACAGCACTGAAAAAGGTCCTCCCTTAGGCTGTTCTCATTGTGCTTCAGCTGCCCCGTGTCAGAGTCAATCTAGAGATCACAAATTTTCTTCTGTTTTTTTGAGATCTCAGAATTATTAGCACTGTGATAATAACTGTATTTTAATAAAATATATTCTTCTACCATTTCCTTTGGACTTCAGGCTGCTGAAAGAGGAGATCCAGTCATAGATTAGAGTACAGATGAGGAAGTCCTGATTCTTGTGATAAATTAAATCCAACACTGCCCTCTTCCTTAGGAATCAGAAAGGAAGGATCAGCACTGGCTTTCTCATTGATAATCAACATGTTTTATTCCTTTTTCAGGGTGTGATAGCTCATGATGTTTTAATTTTAATAGCTTAGACTGATGAGTTCACAGCTCCACCATTAGTATTAATTAGTTATTTAGCAGCATGGTGGAGTGACAGATCTAAACACCCCCCTCTCAGGGGTTAATATCTATTAAAAGAGGAAAAGACTGAAAAAGAGACTGGAGAAGGAAAAAATTTTTACTTGGATATTCTGTACTCCCTTCTTCCCTTTGTGTTGTATTTTACTGCAGAAATTGTATACAATTGTATTGTATGACCTAGTGGTTGCAGCACCAGCAATAATAATAATAATAATAATAATAATAATAATAATAATAATAATAATAATATTAAACACCCTCATATAAAGTACAGATTAAGAGAAATTGGAATGTACTTGAATTGTACCTATACCTAATAAGTGGGTTTGGTGTCTGCAATGAACGTGTGGTGACTACAAGCTATGAGAATATATAAGAGCACAGATCTTGTAATAGTATTTCTCCTTATTTTCTGGTCATTCTTACCAAAAAAAAAAAGCAAAACAAAGTATAAGTACTAGTAAAGTGAAAATGTAATTTCAATATTGTAAAATATTCCTTTTATTACTGGTATTTCTTTTTCTGCTGCCATCCCAAACTGGCTGTATTAACATTTGATACAAACTTAAATTAATTTCTGATGTTCCCCTAGTATCTGAACAGAAGCCAAAAAACCGGGTCTCATCACAACCACTTCTAGAGACTTCTGTAATGAAAAGACCTAAACTGCATGTTTAGGCTTGTTTTAAAATCTTTATTAAGAAACTCTGAAGGTACCATTTGATTCATGCTACGGTGGTTGCCTAAAATGAGTCTGCTGAATTGGACTCTTACAGTATTTATTATTGCTAAATGATTTGAGTATACTGCAGCAAAAGAGTGAGCAAACCTAAGGGTGAACAGTGAACAGGGAAACCATGGTTCAAGTCACAACTCTAATCAAATCTTACTGTCCATCATAAACCAATAAACTAATCTTATTCCTGGTCTGTTTGAATAGTTCATCAAACTGTTGAGTATACAAGGTTGCTATATTACTCAGTACAGATCTGGGCACATTTCTTCTGAGATTATTTTTCTTGAAAATTTTTTGCCTCAAAGCCTAGTCAAGATAAATCCACCATCTACTCTGAGCTGATCAGGTTATTTAGAGATGATTATTCAAAAAAATTTTGTTTTAACAAGAACAAGTGCCTGATTATGCACCTGGGACAGGATAATCCTGGTTATACATACAAACTGGGGGATCAGAAATTGGAGTGCAGCACTGTGGGAAGAGATCTGGGGGTTTGGGTTGATAGAAAATTTAACATGCATCAACCGTGTTCCCTGGCAGCCAAAAGGGCCAACAGGAAATACCCTGTGATGTACGAGGCATGGAATGCCAGCAGGTTGAGGGCGGTGATTGTTCCACTCTATACTGCACAGCTGCAGCCTCACCTCCCATATTGTGTGGAGTTTTGGACACCTCAGTATAAGAANCAGGATAATCCTGGTTATACATACAAACTGGGGGATCAGAAATTGGAGTGCAGCACTGTGGGAAGAGATCTGGGGGTTTGGGTTGATAGAAAATTTAACATGCATCAACCGTGTTCCCTGGCAGCCAAAAGGGCCAACAGGAAATACCCTGTGATGTACGAGGCATGGAATGCCAGCAGGTTGAGGGCGGTGATTGTTCCACTCTATACTGCACAGCTGCAGCCTCACCTCCCATATTGTGTGGAGTTTTGGACACCTCAGTATAAGAAGGACATCAAATTATTAGAATGTGTCCAGAGGAGGGTGACCAAGCTTTTGAAGGCCAGAGGAGCAGCTGAGGTTGTTTGCTTTGTTCAGTTTGGAGAAGAGAAGGCTGTGAGGTGCCCATATTGAAGTCAACATCTTCCTCAAGGAGAGCAGTGGAGGCAGAGGGGCTGGTTTCCTCCCTCTGGTGACCAGTGGTAGGACATGAGGAAATGCAATGAAGCAGTGCCAAGGGAAGTTCAGGTCATTAAAAAAAGGTTTTTCACTGAGAGGGTGCATGATCACTGGAAAAGGCTTCCCAGAAAAGTGGATACGTCAGTAAGCCTGCCGGGGTTCAAGGAGCATCTGAATAGTACTCTTAGTCATATGGTTTAGTTCTATGTTTCTGTGATCCTTTTTAACTGTCTGAACACATTCTGAATATTCGGGAACCTAAACTGGAATTTGTGTTCCATAATTTTTTTGGTTTATCATGATCTATTATCTTCAGAAACTGGCCAAGTGTCACTGGTTTCATAGTCAGTTCTGCTATTAGTTCTTAAGTAAAGAATGACTTACACTATATTCCAACTAGCTCTAATTCAGCTATCTCACCTCATATGTATCATTCCAAAAAATGTGTGCACATTTCTAAGAACTCCTGTAAGATTCAACTTTTATATTCACTTTTACTTAACCTCTAGATGCACATAAGAATTATGAGTTTTTTAGGATTCAGATGAGAAGACATTTTAGCTATTATTTATATATCATGAAGGTGATAGGTTTCTGCAATATGTTTATATTATTTCTTGTGTTATTAGTTTAAGCACAAGCAAAAGGATGCAATTTACCAGCTGGGTGCAAGACAAGCCCAGGTCTGTAGAACAGCATGTTTTTAGTTTCTATCGATGTTGCCATATTGATACTAATTCTATAACTAAGAAATAGATTGTACTGTGCCTATTCGTACTGACTAGGATGCTCCTTCATGTCTTTGCTCAATAATTCTGATAGGTTAAACTGTGTAGTACTGCTCATCATTTGTAAATCACAGTGGTATTAAATATACACACACATATACATTCATAAGTCATCTGCACTCTACATTCTTTAGTTCATGAATTTAGTAAAAAAATATTTTTTATGTCATTGCTAAGATGATATTTTGATTTGCTGATGTACATATATTATTTTCTAAGTTGTTTGCTTAGTTTATATGTCATGCTAGATTAGATGCAATGTTTCAAATGAGCAAACATTTTAAAATTCTTCAAAAACAGAATTTGGAAGTGTAAGTTCAAGCTCCTCTTTAAAGAGACTTTTTATCAAACAGAATAAGTCTTTTTAAAGAGCTTAGTTGTCATTGAAAAGATACTGATGGAAACTAGTTGAATAACTAGGACATTTTTGCCAATCAACTTTTTAACAATATTTTTTATTTTTAATCTCCTGACTGCAAAGTATAGCTGATGGGCTTTTGTCATGTTTTATGTATAAAGTTGATATACATCAATTATTTCAGAAGCAAACGTATTATATGCTAAGCTGATTGCAAAGCCTTTCTTGCATTGCCAGAAGAAAAGAAAAAAAAGACAAGAAAAAAGAGACCCCAAAACACAGGAAAAAACTCCTCAGCTTTAAAGTTTGGTGAGTCTTTAAGCAACTATTAGGAGCATACAAGGGAAAACATTAATTCAAATATACGGGAATTAGTTTAGTTTCATTTTAGGAAGAAGACAGAAATTAACCCCGTAATCCAGAAATCTAAACTCCAATACTGGATGGTAAAAAAGGATTAGTAAACAAGAGAACTGTGTACATGTTGTGCACACAACCACCTAACAGAGCAAACCATACAGCAGAGCTGTTTAGAGAGCAGAACTAAAGTGTATCACAGGTCTGTTTGTGTTTCCACTGTCAGAACTGTGATTTAGAATTACTTGAATTTATGGCATAGTGGGGAGGAATTGGCTGCTGGTTGAACCCTTGGAAGGTGGAAGTGAGCATAGCGCTGTGATGGAAAGTTAATAGCTGTTACTGATAGCCAAAGCTTGACCCAGTGCAACTTCCCCTGGAAAATTATATTTAGAAGCAAATGAAGACTCCCTGTCATGAGGAGGCATGAAAACTACCCATGAGCATGGCCACAGGGAGGGACAGCAGACTTCTGGAAATGGTCACTTAAACCTACTGCTTCAGAAGAACCTAAATATGCAGCTGGAGGACAGACAGAGTTGGGGCTACAACTCTTCCTCTCTCAAATTATAATCTTGTGAAGGAACAGATTCACTCTGTGTCAATGGGACACCAAACACGTTAGAGAAAAGGAAAGAGGAAAGCAAGTCAAAATATGGGGTTATTTTCAAGTTTTGTGCCTCCAAAGAACAACCTAACTTTGGCAGGCTGAAAAGGTCTTAGGGACCTGAGTACATAGGCTGTAAGTTTACTGTGCAATGACAAAGAAGGGGGAGTTTGGTTTGAGTGAGACATTTCCTCATCAGCAACTTAATATTTGATGCTGTCAGAGATACCACACTGACAAGGTAATGTTGAAGCCATTAATTCAATGGAGAACTTAAGAAGTAGGAAAAGGTGACTTGAAGTGGCATATTTCTCCTAAAATTTCTTGACAATGAATATTCAAACAGACCTGGGGGCTTACCTCTAATTAACACAGATCGATGCAATATGCCATGTGAAACTGGACAAGCTCTTCAAATGACTCAGGAAACGTAGATAAAAATAGGTATGTAAAACCAGTTCTTTAAGAGTGTGTTTTTAGTGAAAGAAAACACAGTCCAAACCACCTACCTATAGATGCATGTGCAAACAGGTTAGTCCCCTAAATGATCTGTTTAGAGACAATGGAGAAAGGCAGACGCTCACAGACAATCGTCCAGAATCCAGGTGTGCTGAACTGGACTCTGGTATCTCTTCTCCCTCTGTGATGGTTATATATGCAATAAAAATTTGACTGATTATGCACATGCCAGCACAAATCTTACTCTATATTAAACATATGGTTACTGTAGGCAAGTATGCAACACAATTGCCACTTCAGCAATATTCATCAACAGTGTTGTTGCAAGCCCTGCCACACCAGCCAGCTTCAATACTATATCCAATTGCTGAAATGCAGGAAGAAATAAAAGTGTTTCATTATTTTATAGCATCTTTAGCTCTTCTGTGCTGACAATAAAGAGCTCTATTGTTTTTTTAAGATGAAATCTGTTCTGGAATAGTGGTATGTTTTCTTTAGTTAGTATATAGCGAAACTGTCAAAGGAAGGACAGTTGATGTCAGAAAGGTTCATATTTATTCATCTTTAAATTGAGGTTGGCTGTGTTTGCTCTCATTTCTGCTGTCATAAATGGTCAAGGACATCTAGGTATGCGTTTTCATAAATGATGTGATCATTCGAATTCAACAATTGTGAATAGTGAGTCCTATAGCTCCATTATAGTTTCTAAAATGCTCCTGTTGCAGCACAATTTAGGAATCTGAAACCTACTAATCTCTTTTGGAAATGCAATTTCTATGACAACTCAAAGCAGCTTAATATCACTTCTTGAAACTCAGATTTCAAAATCAGAATTGTGAGGTCAGCCAATCCATTGTGATAGCAGACAGTGTTGTGGAGGTGAATGAGAATTGCTTACGCCTTGGGGAACACATTTATTTATCGATACTGAAATAGCTTCATTTTAAACAGCAAGGACAGAGAGAAGCAAAAGTGAAAAATCCTCTATCTACTATGTGTCAATTTTAGACATGAATCTAAGACCGCACAATTTGATTCATTCATTACAGTGACATTTCTCTTTGCTGCACGCAGTATCTCTGCATTTTATTTCAATTAAAATATAAAGGCACACATCAAATCATTTCTGCTTACAAAGACAAGACCACCTAGTGGTTTCTGTATGTTTAATTCTCTGTCTCCTGCCACAGATGCTTGAGGCTTTGATTAGCTTTATCTTACTTGAAAGAGGCACCCCACGTAGAAGGAGACAGGGTGATAAGCTTTCCTGTTGTCTCTGCAATTCTGAGGGAAAGTTGCTCCATTCTGATCCCTGAGCTACCTGGAAAATACACGTTAGAAATCAAACAGGCTCTTATTCTTCATAACCACTTAGCCTATTTCAAACACCAAAGCAAAATGTGATGAATCTTCTGATGACTGACATGCTGAACTAAGCATATTTCCTAAGGCAAGGACTACAGTGTGCTTCTTTTAATCCTTTAAATAAAGTTTCATTTTATTTCCTAGTACTTTTCTACTTCTCTTTGTGTTATTCACGTGTATGTGCCAGTATTTGTGCCTGCTTAATTATTTGTAGCTTATTTTGAAGACTTTCATAAACTTGATAAGTTTGTCTTTTTCTTTTTCCCATAGACGTTTAAAGATGGAAGGGCAAAAGATTGAGCCTGAAAAAGAGAAGGAATGCTGAAGGAAAAAAGTAAATTTATATTTTTGAGAAGCCTCAGATTGGGTGTAATATTTAGACAGAACTGTACAAATACATTTTGCCAGGGCTATGTTTCAGCCATCCTATAATCTATAGTCATATTGAGCTTGCCTGCAGCATGTGGATCAAGTCTCATTTTTTCAAGTATGTATATACATTTAAAGAAAAAGGGGTCCTTTACAATTACAGCTACAGGGTGGTTTTAAATAAAGTACTGATGATCACTAGCCACTTACAAAGCACCTATAACTCAGGAATGAAGCCTGAGTTAAAATAGAAAATACAAAATGATTCGGTGTTCTCAAAAAAATTAGAGAAAATGAGAAATGGTGTATCATGAGTACTCACTTTTCTTGTTTTTGCTTGGTTCTTAGGTAGTTAAGTATGGGTATCATCTACAGGGATAAAAATTTTACATTTGTCATACATAGATATACACATGGCACTGGATGTGATGGTAATAAATAACCTTAAATTGTATGCTTAGAAATAATGTCTTAAAAAGATATCAAATTAACTGAGGAATCTCTACCCATAGCTTGTAATTTTTCTTCTGTTTGTGGATTCCTTGTCTTGCAAAGAAAGCTTTTTTTTTCCTTGTGTTTTTAATTACAGGTTAAGTTCGACCCTCTTTTCTTTTTAACCTTTTTTCTCTCTAGCATAGTAATTATTGATTATTATTGATAATTGATTATCATTATTACTGATTAAATTATTAAAACAATGGAGCATTAAAACAGAAACTATTTGTTGTGTGTGTTCTATATTGGCCTTAGTTCCAAAAATTCATTTAAAAAAATTAAAAATATTTTTTCTCACTTGTATTTGGGTACACTGTAAAATCAGGAACTATGTTGAAGGTCACAGATAAGAAAAAACTAATTCCAGCAAATTGAAAGTGGAAGCCATCAAAATTAAAATATAAGAAATTTCCAAAATCTTCATATGCAAGATATTATATTCCAGAACAGGGAACAGTGAAACTGTGCAACCACATGCTCTATTGCCAACTGGAAAATCTTAACCTTCTCTAAAGGACATTTGAGGAATGGAAACAGAGCATATATAAACAAACTTGCCTGGACCATGGGAATGTGAAAGTTCAAAACAGCTTCAGATTTTAATTTGCAATGTGTCTATCTCCTAATTAACCTAACCATGAAGCTCAGATAGAAAGTGCATTGGGCAAAAAAAAAAAAGAAAAAAAGCAAGCCTGCAGGTTTCCAGGGTAGCAGATAAATAGGTAGCTATTACCTAGGTATTGTTTCTAGATAGTTTACCTCCTTAGAGATCTTAAAATGGGATTGTTTACCAGTAATGAGTTTTCCCTAGGTGAGCAATTGTTTTTGCAGACATACAGTGTGTTGAAAGGCCATATTTGCTTGTAGCCTATATATACCTGTAATTTACCAGTAAACTATATAGAGTGAAAAAGTAAAATAAATGCACTTCATTCGGAAAGATTTTATTCTGGTTCTGACTTTTCCATATGCATAGTTTTCTTTAAGCATTTAGGTTCACATTAAAGTTCATTAAGATGCTTAAGCTTAGTTGCATAAGGGGCATGAGGAGTAGGCCAGATAGCTTACTAAAATTGCAGCTCAGCTGGAGATTTTTTTTTAGTACTTTTCAGAAAAAATAATGTCCATCTAGCAAGTTTAAACAAAACAAGGCTTTTTTTTTTTTTTTTTAAGCCTTTGGTGCTTTAAGGATAAAACAGTCAGCAAAGCTTTCTACCTCCCCAGATGTCATTCAACACCAGGAAGTGCTGGGGAAAAGTGCTGCACTATTTCATCAGGGCTGTGTTTTTGGTATGGCTCCACAACACTGCACCAGACTTTAAAGAGAAGTGGAAAGAGGAGATGCCGTTGTTCTTGTGTCTCTGAACAGGATGGCCACGGCTGCCGCCTCCATGGGTCCCGAGCTGCTCTGCAATATCACTGCAAAGTTTGAGGAGAGGGGAACAGGAGACAAGTGCTGTCATATTAGATCTGTTTGAGGAGGTAAATTTGGGAAAGGGGTGTTTAAGTAGTGTGAATACCTGTGAAAGAGCTGGAATGCAATACAAATAAAATTACAGTTTATAAATAAATAAGACATCGGATTTTACTGTCAATACGCCACCCACAAAGCTATAGCTAAGGTTAAGTTTTGCATTTAAAAAGAGTTTATATCTTTTCATAATTTACAGAGGTCCCAGACAAATTAAGAGCACTTCCTATTTGTCTATGGCATTTTTACTGGTGAATGAAAATGTGCAGAGAAAATTAGATTTGAAAAAAAAAAATAAAACAACAGGCCTTAAAAACAATCAGTATCAGAAAGTTCATTTGTCCTTCCAGGTTTTAATAATGTACTCAGTTTTTGGAAAAAAATAAAATTGAAAACGAGTGAATTTCTCATTTGAATATATTCTGAGAGGTTCAGATTCTTTTTCCTATTCTACATGAATACAAGTTTTCTTGGACTGAAGCAACTAAAGTTGCTTGAAAAAAGTAGTCAATGAAGGTGAAAAATATGTAACTAAACCCTTTTAAAATCTATTATCATAAATTTCAGTTCAGCAGGTTTGGATTTTTATACTCAAGATTGGACACAATATATTAATGTGAATGTTACTTCAGCCCTTTTAAACATTTGATTTTTTTGGTTGCATAATTTAAAGCATTAATATTCATATATTATATGATGCATTCGTTCTGAAAGCCTATTTAGATACTGCTGTATTTAAAATGGATATTTAAATCTTAAAATAATGTTAGTGTCTAAGCTTAAAGATGTTAGCCATCAACACAGACTACCTTTGCCCTGATTGAAGAAAGCCATTAAACTTTGTCTCATTAAAGTTTATTGACTTAAGCATGGGCCTGAAGCCAATCATGTGTTTAAATTCTGCTCCTCAAATAGATCTGATTTCCTAAAGGCTGAATTAAATTCTAAGACATATTGTGTTGAATGGATCATTGGCTATTAATGCAATCACACTCTGTATCAGAAAAAAGTTTAAGACACTGTGCTCTTGAATTAGGAAGAGATCCCTGGATCCTGGGGGTCCAGTGGTGGATTCAAATAGAGAGAAGGGACACTGTGCGGCAAAATGTCCAAACAAAAGAAAACATGTAGCTTTGTTTCTTTTTTTTCTAAAATATGGGAAAAAATCTTTCTCTTGAAGGGGATGGACACTGTCCTTTCCCAAAACTGACTAATCTCTAACAAAAGTGTACAGTTCCTCTCCTTTCCCCTGCATTAATGCCTATTCCCACCCTCACACCAATAAAGGTCTTCTAGAGAAATTCAAACTGTCCAGCCTGCTTGTGTTAAAACCCAGTCTCACATGTAAAAAAAATGCATATCTTCATACGGTAAATGGTTATATCACACTCCTCCTCACCCCTGCTCTGTGCCCTGGTGACAGCAGTACTAAAATGCTGGTGGGATGAGCACTGCCCCGTGCTCTGTCTTTGGTGCCCAGATTAAACCAAACCTGCACCCCTGCAGGGTCACACATCATCACAGCATCTACTTAGATGATGCATTGCAGCAGTACATCACCACAGGATTGTCAGTCAGAAGATGGCACAAGCTCAGATAAACAGATCCAAGAGCAGGTTCAGTTTAATTACAGGACAGAAGGTGCCCTGTTGTTCCTTGGAGACAAAACACTTGTGCCAGGAATTAATATGCTCTGCATTGCTTTGCAGCGGTCTGACAAATATGTTGAAGCATCTGAAGAGAGTTCACACAGACTTTGTCAAGAGAGTGATTCTAAAACAAAGATGAAAAGTGAAAATCCTAATACCTTCTTCATACCCTCAACCCCCCTGGATTCTAACTATAATCTGTATTTCAGTACTTCAGAGAAGGTTTAGAGAGACACTGTCACATTAGATTTGTCTTGTAGTGTAAGCTATACAAAAATAAGTCGCTATTAGAGGAAACAGTTTTGTTTTCTTTCTTAAGGACAAACATTCGTTTGTGCAAAGTTACACCAAATAGCTAAACAAGCAAGTCGCTGCTACTTGAGGGAACCAAGTCACCATAAAAAAACAGTGTACATCCATCCTATTTAACATTTCATTTGCTTTATGAGCCACCATCATATTTATCTCTTTATTTATTTTTGTATTTGTTTTAAAATTGAACAGATGAGGGCATGTTCACAATTCATTCCTACATAGTTGGTGGCCAAAATAGTATTTTATTACAGGGTGTTGTGCTCCTGTTGTTATTTTTCTGAGCTCAGCTACTGCAACCTGAACTCAGCATCTTACAGTGAGAGCATCACCTTTTCCAACAATTGTAGCAGCTTCCTCTGAAAAATAAAGTCCACTTTTATAGCAAGTTTAAGCAGCAAGTTTATAAAGTCAAATACAAAACAGTGCAGAGTATTTATACATATGCATAAGTGCATTAAGCATATGTACACATATGTTTTTATATATATATACGTATCTATGTATCTGAACTTTAGCACTTTCTTCTACATATGCTTTTTTTGGTCTGTTTATATATACAGACGTATATGCTTTTTATGTGCTAACGTGTATGTGATAGCTAATACATAAACACCAAAATCAACACAGTTTTCCAAATGCTGTCATCCTTCTGTGAAGTTAAGCTTAGTTTATGCCATTCCCAGATTGTCTGAAGTTAGATATTTGTCCTGACAGCACATCATTGTATTGCGAAGCTGTTAGGGAGAAGCCAGAACTTTTGGCAACTGGGTTACATCCAGGTTTTGGAGGGAAAGGTTTGGCTATTTGTCAAAACGTTCAGCTGCTGTATTTTCAAATGTGGAGCTGGAACTGTAATAGTTTTATTTTTATGCATAAAAATAAATGTGTAAAAGGCTGAAATGTTGGGATTATCAAATCAGAGGAATATTCTTTATCAGAGGATTATCAGTGAAGGAGATTTATATGTTCCTATTTTATCCCCCCAACTATCAAACTTCTTAGGAATCAAATAAAACCTATTGTTCTGTGGTCTGTGCAAGCAGAATAAAAGGTCTGGTGCATTTATAAATCAGACAAGGCAGTTAAAAAAAAAAAAGGGAAAGAGGAAAGCACAGAACCAGTAAGATCATCTCTACTGTGTTTTCTTGTGAGAGTTTGGAGCTTTTTTGTTTTGCTTTGTTTTGTTCTATGTCTGGTGGTTTTCTTTCCTGGTTTGTTACTTTCGATTTCTTGGGATCATGTTAGTAGGAAGATAATGAGATGAAAAATAATAAAGACAGAGAGGTTTGAGATTTGGGGTCATGTCCGAACACTCTGGGCTGCAGGGTATGAACCACACAGCCAGTTACTTCAGGGACAGGATATTCTCTATATAATCTGCAAGAAATAAAGTAGAACTGAGATCAAATCCCACCAAAAAAAAAAATCTGTTGAGAGATGAACTCTGTTCTTTGCCCCTTAAAATCTTTCTACAACAGCTGTCCTGGTTTAAGTTTTTGCCTGGCTTATCCCTGTAATTCTTTTCTTGAGCATTTCAGGGCTTAAGGAGAGCTGAACTACAGGGGAGGAGGGATTGCCCCAGAGATCCAAGTTGCTCCTGGAGCTTCCTTAGTTAGTGAAACAATGTACCCAACACAAAAGAATGATTTTTTTTACAAAAACATCTATTTGTTGGTGTATTTCAGCATAATTATGCCTGTAACAGTTTCTGTTACTGTATAATGCACACTAAACCCCTTCGCCTGTGCAAATCAGCTGGATGTATCTGTTTAAAACCAAAATCTGAATTATGCTAAAAATATTGTCCTGTGTTGTGCAAAGTTATTATGAACAGAGAAAAGCTGTCTTATTAAAATTTAAAGTTTAAGCTCCATTGCTCTTGGGAACAAGGGACATCAGACGAGGTTAAGAGTCTGTCTCTGAAAAGTCCTACAGGTGCATTCTCTGCAGCCTTGTCGTGGGATCATTGAAATCACAGTCTTTTTGGAGCACACCACTGATCTCATCTGACTTGTACACCCAGGTCACAGTTTGTAGAGAGCAGAGCATGCGGAAGGCGAGAGGGAAGGGACTTGGGTACCCCTTGCAATGGGTTGAAAACATAATTGGCATGTCCATCCAGACCCATTTGTTTGGAGGTGCCCTTGGGTCATTCAGCTCAGACATAGCAGGAGTTAACCAGGTATTAAGACAAATGGGCCAGATCATCTACTGGACTAGGGGCTTTTTTGGAGTTACTGTTTCAAGCTGTCGGCAATATATGAAAGTCATCACTGTCCTGGTTTATACTCAGTTGATGTTTTCATGGTTATCTTCATTACCATTTGTGCTACAAATATTGTTTTTTTAATGAAAGTTTGATATTTCCATTATCTAAATAGGGAAGAATACAATTAATAAAAAAAATTTATGGAGAAAAGAAAAAGAAAAATTGAATTGAAAATTGCCTCTGTTTTGGAATAATCTAATGTGGGATTCTTAAACATATTTTTCCTCCATTTTTCTTCTACCTCCCTCCATCTTTGATAAAGTAACCAAGATAGTGACACTCCTACTTCTTTATGTTTGTGGCTTTTTCTCTCTGGATATTTTTTACTGTTTGACTGTAAGGATTTCTGGCACACTGTTTTGCTCATATCGCATAGTTTGCTTTAACTAATAGAGACATTTTGTGTGCCAAAACTCTGCTGCTGCACTGCTGTCTGCTAGTCTAAAACTCAAAGAAGCATACCACAGGAGGAGAAAAAAACGTTATAATTGTATAACTTTCTGGGTTTTGTTTCTTTTTGTTATATATAATTTGTCTTCCTGAAGGCTGGGGGAGGAGGGAAAGGGTGCAGAAATAGGAATACTGCCATGGTTCTTGATTTGTTTGTATTCAGGTCAGCAGACAGCAGCAGGACTGCTTCTGAGTGTTTCTCTCCTACTGTGGTACCCTATCCAGCCCTGTGACAGGAACATCAAAAAAATTTGGCTTGTATTTCTGTTTTATAATATCTGCCAGAGTGATGCTCTATTTTCATCCTGAAGCATTGAGAAACTAGAAAAACAACTGGATTATATAAGAAACCTTTTCCAAAACAAAGATTCTGCACTACTTGAAGAATAAATGCCAGGAGCCATTTAGTTACCAATATATGCAGAGAAAGGTAACATTCAAAGTCATTTAAACACTGCATAGCAGACTATGGTGTATCTGGATGCACAAGCACACAGAGCACAATCATTCTGTACCAGCACTCTCTCTGCTTCGTATGGCCTTGGGCTGACTACAAAATATCTGATCCGAGTTCTGCGTCGGAAATGCAAAACTAACTCAGCTGCCTTTCTTTTTTTTCCAGAAAAAGTGAAGAACACAAACTGGAAGAAATTAAGACTGGGAATTTTTCAGTAAAATATTTTGGCACATACTAAACCTCTGAGAGATACCTGGCATGGTCTATATATTTTACTTGCCATTTATTTTTGTTTCTTGTTTTCTTCATTTGAGATACACTATTGTAAAAGCAGCGTGTCCACAGGTCGTAAAGACTAAAAGTCCCAGCCTTGGGAACAGCTCATTTTCATTATATCAGACATATCATCTGTCTCATACACTATGCAGTTGAAGGAAAGAGACCAGAAACTAGAAAAATCTAAAAGCATAAAGTAGAAATTATCAGTAAACAGATGAAATACATTGCTTTAATGGAGTCTACGGGGTTACTCTGACAGCCTTTCCCTAAAATGTTATGAGCCACCTGGAACTTGAGGGAATTCAGAGGAAGGATAATAATAATACTTTGTAGTTTTTAGTGCCTTTCAAGTAAGAGTCTCAAAACACTTCACAAACATTAGTCAAATGTCATAACAGTGCTGTGAGATAGTTATCTATTATTATTATTCAAAAATAACAAAAGATCCTTTAAAAACAAAAGCAAGCTAATGTTTCCGTGTATTTGAGTGCAATCCAGTTAAGCAGTCTCCCTTGGTATAGTTTTAGCACTAACTTTCCCTTATTGTGGAGAGAAGGGATTGGGTCAGCACTGTGCCAGGAACCACTACCAGCCCCTACACGCTGTACACTTTCCTGGGATGTAATCTAATATTTTCTTGTGATACTTATAAGTCATCCATGAGTCTGGATCCTAGGATTTTATCCTGCTACCCTCATTTGAAAAACAGAGAATAGTACCTGTGCATTCAACCAAGTCTTTGAAAATGTTTCTCTCAACTTCCCCAGTCAGGAACTAGATCAGAGATCCACATGGAGACCCAAGAACCAGGACTAGTTACACATGTAAAACAGTTCAGGAAAGAAAAAAAGACTGGGACAAGAATATTTAATAAAGAGTATCTAATGTGATGGTTAAGCAGCTGTCTAGAGAGGGCTAATGACTATGCAGTGTTTTACTGCATGACTATCCATGTTTTATCACATGGCTGGTGAATCTAAAAATCTTTTTATGAGTTAAGTATTCGTTAACTGTCCAATGCTAGTGAATACTCAGCCCTGGATGATGTATGCACTAGAGCTCCCGTAGTTAATATTTGTTGATTTGATTACATATCAGAGGCTGGACTCTAGTGAAAAATTAATTATAACCATAAAGGTTGCATGAAATGCCTGACTGCTTAATTTGTACCTAATGTGAGGTTTAGGTTGTTTTTATTATTATATCTTGCTTCATCTTATAACTGAGTTACTGGGTAAAAACATTCATAAATATGTCTTGGAATGTTGGTTCATTACTAGAAACAGTCTCAAGAAAGCTTAGCAGTCATATCATGTAAACATCTATCTTATAATTAAAACTCAATTAATATGTTTGCAACAAACATTTGCTGCTTAGGATGTCTACAAAAATTGCTTAATGGAATCTAAATTTAATCCCTATTAGGAACACTTTAAATTTGATCACAAATCTTTATCTCCACTTCACACTTTAAACATAAAAAGGGCCTCAAGAAGCCTGATCATTTTAATCACAAAAGATCTATATCTTGTCTAGATCAATCTTTAATAAATTATGTTATTCTGGCAGACTGCACACAAGGGCAAAAAGAGTTTTTGCAGAAAATATTAACCAAACAAATCCATATATCCAAACAATGTGTAATTGCGGTGCTCTTGAAATGCAGTCTGTAATTTCCCTCACTTGTGTGGGGAAGCATCAAATTCACCTAGAGAGGCAGATTCCTTCATCCACTGAAAGCCTCAGAAAATCCAGGCAGTCCTGCTAGTGAAAACAGGATTTAACGGAGTAAAAGCAGCAGGATTGGGCCCAGGACTAATATGTGGTGCTGTCAGTCTGAACTGTGTCCCTGGTGGACTTATACACTTAGAAGTTGATGGTGATGGTGACTTTACTGAAAGGCAAAAGAAAGTATAAAACATCTGCTGGCAAAGAGAGCAAAACAAAACTGATATGTGCCCCAGAAGGGCTGTAAAGAGAAATGGGGCTAACATCCATAGCAAATGCAAGAGGAAATAATTCTCTCAAAAACTAAACAAGGTGAAAGCCTGATTCCAGCATTCTACATTAACATTAGGGATCAGAAAACACAGCAGAAAACAGATTTTCTTGACAGGGAGAGGATAAAAGGAGGGAAGGAAAAAAACCAACAACCCCCACGCAAACCCTTAAATTTAAGGGTAGCAGACTTAAATGTCCAGAGCTGCTTTTCAAGAGCTAGATTCCGTCCAGACAGAAGGTGAGCCTGGATTCCATCACCTTCCCCCTTTTCCACTCCTCACTCTGGCATCATTGGTATTGGCAGTAACCAAGTCATACTGGGTGAGTAGAGTAGTTCACCTGTTCGTCATTAGCTCATATGTGCATTGAAACTGTTCCTAAATTAATATGATGCTGGAGTATATTTACAGAAAATATGTATGAGCTACACTTCATTCTAACAAAAATTCTAACAAAAAACAAGCTAAAAGAAGGATTTATCTGTCTTTAAATCAGGTATGCAATCTAAACAAGTTGTGTAGCTCCTTTTGTATTTGCTGAAGAGAGATATGCACTGCCAGAGAGCTCTATGTCTCACCTGTGTTAGACACCTATTTAGGGTACAGGAATTGTTCTCCAGAGGTTGTCTGCATGTCTTCTTCTTATAGAGGAAAATTTCAAGGGTTATTTTTTAAAAATACCTACCATCTGAATGTCAGAAAGCCAAGGTGAGTCTCTTGCTATGTGTTGGCTTACCTTGGTGAAGGTCTGTTCACCTCAGTAAAAGGACCTATCTAGAATCCTCATCCAAGCTATTTTTATGCCTTAATGCAATCAGTAAGCATGTCCAAAATGCAGTGTGGGATTTTCCAATCTGTTCAGTGCTCAAACATGAAAAAGTAACTACCAAGACAGTGAAACCTTCAAAACTTCATCCTTCCTCCACACAAGCTGTTCAATTCATCATTTCCTCATTGAAACTTGTTTTTTTTCTAGATGCTACTGAACAGACTACAGAGTACCCTATGGAGAAGTAAGTTCTCATAATGGTATCCTCTACTTGGGAGTGAATTTCTCTCTGCCTTTTTTACTGTACCACATTTATCTGCATTTTCTCTCTCTTATCTGCTGTTCTTTGTCACTCACTGTGGTACAAATATTTGGGCAGTAGACAATAAGACCAATTTATATGAATGCTCTTCCTGGTTACTAGATCTATTAATTGCACAAGTTGCATAAACAGGTTGTTAAAGATCTTTTTGCTCTGCTACTTTTCATATTTATACACTTCTTACAGTCCTTTGCCTCCCTTACTCTCTTAATGGAGCAACATAAAGGTACTGTGGGTACAAAGAGCAGCTGTGAGGAGGAAGAAGACGAGGCAGTGTCAGCAGCATTAGGTGTTTTACTTTCATGCATATACTTGCTGCCTGGCCCTGAATGCATCATGTTGATGTGTAATCACAAATGGCTGCAAAAATATTTGACAGTTGGCATTGAAGGGAGAGAGCACAGAGACTGCAGAGCTGAGTAAGTGACCTTGTCTGGGCACACTCTCTGTGTGTGCATGTGTGAAGGGTATGTCCTCACTCGTTTCAGTAGACTTATTAGTATCCTCCTTGCTGAGTTGAAAATCAAAGTAATGAGGTGTGGTAGTTCTGGTTTTGGATACCCACAGTCAGAAGACCTAATGTCACAGGTGCTATCAGCTTTAAAACTCAGGAAGCTGCAAGGTATAGCATTGGAGCAACTCACACCCCTTCCATGAGCAAAGTCAAGACTGTCACGGATGGAGTGATGCACTTCCCTTGAAAGAGAGAAGTAGCAGTTAATTGATACAGAACTATGATTTGACTAAATTTGTAAGTAAATGTAGACTCAGCTGCAAGGTTGGTCTTTACTGCTTGTTGCATAGAGGACAGGGTCAGACAAAACTGTCAGGGAAACATTGCTGTTGAGACATAAGGTTCAGAAAGGACCTCTTTGAGTTCTAAATTCCTTTCTTAGTGGAGCTTATGTGCAGCTGGATCCATACATAGTCCCAGGCTTGATCAAAGGTTTATACCTAAAGGACTGTAGATGCACATTCAATCCTTTATATCAGTTAGCAGAGATTTCAAAGCTTCAAACTTTCAAAGTGTCTGTATTCCAATTTACTCACTGAGCCTTGGATGCAATAAGGATTCTCCCAGTCTTGAGGAGTAACCTTGAGACGTGTCCCTATTCGAGGGGAGATCAGGATGTGCAGCCCACTGCCATTCAGGATTGCACAATGGGCCCTGGCCTGTCCGCTATTTATGGAGTGAGATGATTGACTTATGTTTGCAAACCAGTAGTATTTTGTGTTGGCATGCACTCAGCTAGTCCCCAGATGCTAAGCAAGATTTATGGCCCTTTGCCTATTGTGCTGTTATGTGTCTCCCCAGAGTACAACTTAAGTCAGATGTAGCCATCAAAACCACCACTGCTGGCCATCGCTGAAGCAGAAAAGAAAGAGGGAAGAGCACACAACCACAGTCTGGGACTAAACAAATAAAATGCTAATGTTAAATGAATTATATAGAGATATATGTGAATATACAGATATATACTGGTATGAACTCATGAATGTTAGCCAGGAAATTTTAACTTCCCTTGGATTATTGAATGATTCTATCTTCATAATTCTCTTCTTTCATGGTTGATTTTCCTCTTAACACTTCATCAGCTTTCTGACTGCAGCAGTTAATTTACACATTTATAACAAATATTTAGTACGTATCTGCTATGTATCATTACACGTACCTCTTCTGAACAGGGTCCCAAATTTTTGTAATGAGTATGTCATGAGGACTGTTGTATTTTATGTATGTAATATTTTCTTGCTCCACAGGTAGAGAAAGGAAAATGTAGTAAAAACAAATATATATGTGCCATTCAAAACTATTGCATCCTTTTCACTTTTACCAGAAAATAAGACAGTATACATCTGAAAATCCAATCACTTTAACGCAATCTTCCAACTGTATTGTGCAGCCAAGAAGATGTCTCCCTTACTATTGGTTCTATAATAAAATTAAGTGCATGCTTACATAAGAGAATAGAAGGATGTTATATCATACTAGCTGTAGGTGTCTGTCCTTTCCCTTCTGTTTCAACCCAAATACGTTTCAACTTAAGTAGGATGAAATAAACACACCCTTCTAAAAACAAGCCAAATCAGTAATTTCAAGAACTAAAAATAGTCAGTTTAGAAAAAAATGGAAAAGCAGATCTAAGGAAGCTTAATTTCCCATGGCTCTGTTTCTCTTTGTGACACACCATAATGTGCACTCCCATCTCTTTCACTGCTCTCTTTTTTCTTTTTTCTTTTTTTTTAACCAAGAATCCCATTCTGTAACTTGAGATGAATTACAGTTATGAATAAATAGTGTGCACGCACCCCTGACTTCTTTTTCCTGTGATGCTAACAGAACCAGCTTCTCCTTTATATTGGTACTGCAAACTTATTTACAAACCCTGTCTGTAGCCTGTACACTATATTATACAGGGCTATTATAGAAACTTTACGTCTTTGAGAGCTCTGTAACCTTGTCAAAACTGAATTTGCACAGAGGGCTTAGAAGGACTAATATACTTCTTTTTGTATTGTTTTGGGTTTTTTTTTTTAATAGTATGAGATCCAAATATGCACTCTTAAAGCCTCCACATCCAGAATTTTCAACGTCTCTGTGACTAAATTATATGCATTTATTTTATTGGTGTTTAAACAATTCAAAACTTCTCAGTCATTCTGCTATTTTGATTTCAGTTGAAGGACAATTTATTGATATGCACTTAAACAAAGATTTTTGCCAGGCCCTTTTAAACATCGTTTCTCAGATACTGTGTTTTGCCATCAAAACTTCTTGTGCATTATCCAGACATTTCACTGTATTTTAGATTGCAAGCAGACATTCCCTTTACAGATACCTTACAATATTAGATATTGCAAGGAAAAAATGTTAAAAGTTCTCTAGCAATGAAATAAGTGGAAAAGTATGAAGAAATGCATCAATGATACTGGAAGCAGTTTTTTTTTAGATTAAACATATTTTTGGTTTGACCTTAAAATTACATGAGTACTACATGTGAGGACAAAAGAAGATGAAGTTTAATAATGGATAGTGGCAATTAATAAGCATTTCTGCAAAAACTTAAACCTTCTCTGTTATTAAGAATAGTGGAGAAGAAAGATGATATGTGGTAATTGGCTGCAAGATTATTATATTTCTCTAATATAATGTTGCTATGAAAAAGAAAGTACAATCAGAAGAGGTGCTTTTAGCAAATAATAAGAAATTTGGATAGTGCTGTTCAACGTGCCAATAGAACCTTATCTGAAATTGTGGACACCGTGCTGTTCATCTATATGCAAGATGACCAAACTAAACAGGTGTGGAAAATAAGCATTAAAGTGATACAGAAACAGACATTTAATCATAACCAAGAAAAAGTGTCGAGAAGTATGAAGACTAACATAAATCCTTACAGAAATGGAAATGAAGTAAAGTATCATAAAGCCACAAAAAGCAGATTAAAAAAAGTACTATTGCCAAAAGAAACAAATGGGTATAAATTTGATCTGAATAAATTCAGTCTGAAATAGAAGGTTCATACAATAGAAAAAAGAAGGGGGAGTGAGGAGGAGTTATCCTAGCAAGCATTAATGAGACTATTGATACTTATATTAACAAGTCACCTTCTAAGTAACTGGACTGTATGTTCTAATATTCCTCTGCAGTTGTGTTCTCCAGCTATATTTTGTGAATATGACATCTTTGTTTAAGTTTTTTCTCAATGTGAACTGTCAAAAAGCACCAGGAAGAAAATTTAGATTCTTTTCATATGCTGTTTAAGAGGTAGTTGAAAACAGAGTTCAATTTTTTTCAGATTTTTTGAGTTGTAAAAGGACTGAGCTCCAGAGGTACTAGAATGCTGAATTCTAGAATACTATGCCATATATAATTAACACCAGACTTAAGCAAATCTGACAACTGAGCATAGGACTTATACTGAAAACTATATCTAGAAAAGTGCTTATGACTTTACTTGATTAATTTATTTTCTGCTTATTATATTATGTTCAAGAAAGAACACCTGCTGTACAGGTACTTTCCTGTGAATTTAATTAAAATTATTTATGATTCGTTAAGCATGGGGAAAAAACAAACAAATGAACAAAAACACCTCTTGTACCCAAAATTTTACAAAATTTTTGTAAAGCAAAAATTAATGCTTTGTGGAAAATATTTTGCAACAGCATTAAACTGAAACAATTATTACAGAAAGATAAGCAGGAAAACAGATAAAAGAGAAACATCAAATTCTCTGTTGGTGTGCCTGTGCTTACTTCTTTCTTGGTCAGCAGAAATATGGCCCCCAGAACAAGCTAAAATTTTTAAGCTTCAGCAGCATCTTCACTTTTGCGAAAGCCTGAAAAAAGGAGAGCAATCATCAGAACATTTATGATAAAAACTTTGCTAAAGGGCAACTTGGGCCCCAGTTCTTTATAGAGGTGCACCTGGGTCTGTCACATTTGCCTCCTTAGGTTCTACCAAAATCAAAGGTGTATCGGTCTCATTTCAAAGCAGCTGCCTTACTCATTCATTCTGCTGTGTGAGAGGCATCGGTCAAGAGTGAGACTAACATTCATTCAATCAGTGGCTACCTTATACTTCCCATCCCTTTTTGGAAGAAAGAAAAAAATTGACTGTTCTTACCACTAAGCAATGTTTGTTCAACTGATTTTAAAATGAAAATTAATGATTTATGATAAATAATGCATAACTTCTTGCCAGACATTCATCCAGTCCAGTAGGTATCAAATCTACTGGAAGATTCAAATGTTTGGCAGTTAGGAAAGTAAGATCACTTGGGAGGCAATTTAGGGAACTTTTACTTCTACTTTATTAGTAGTGGAGCTATTCTACAATTTCTCAGAATGCAAAGATGCAAGGATGCAGAAACACTACTTCACAGTTAGAATCTAGAGTGGAACTGTAGCAACTACTGCTGATTTTAATATTTCTACAGTCATAATATTAGCTTCTCAATATCTGTCATGTAGACAAGTCTTTAAAATAAAATAAAAATAACCATTACTAGAGCAGCCATGAAATAGCTGTTTTGTGACAGCTGTTTCATGCCGTTCTACTTTTCTGAAAATTCTGCAGGGTATTGGTTAGTGGGATACAGGACAAGACACGAAGGTTGTGAAAGAGATTTAAAGCTTGTCTGACAAACAAACACAGGTCTGGTTACACATTGTCACATAATTTGCAACTGATGCACTTAGAGACTGATTTTGTTGTCATTTATATTTATCGGTATTATATCAGGGTAACTTAGCAGAACTCATTGGCATTTTATCTCTTATATATAATAATAAATTCAATTAGAGTCTGGCCCTTAATTTTGAGAATGACAATAAAAAATGCAATTAGATTACAAAGATATATATTTCAGCTTTTTTATTCCTGCTTGCTAGGGAGTCTATCTGCTGTCTCATTCAACATGGAAGTCAACTCCTGATTAATTTTCTACACAAATTCATTTTTAAAAAGTAAATCCAGAGAATAAGTATTTTCTCACATAGAAAGCTGAGACCAACAGCTTTTTATCTTCCTAAGATTCTAAAGTTAATAAAAATTACAAAGCAAAGAACCTCGCTCAGAGGTTTTGCTGAGAAGTCCTAACATGATATTTGCAGAGGTTTCACAGTGTGTAAAGGACAGTATACCAAATTTAAACACCGAGGGCATAATATCCAGGTGCATAGATGTGTATCTCTACAGAAAGATGACAAGTATGATGTTTTCACCTTTCCACTGTTCTTGAGGAAGGTTGAAGGTTGGACTAGTCCCTCAAACACTCTAGAACTTGTGTCTCAGGTCTGTGCTAAATTAATCCAAGGGATGGCATTAATTATGTATAAGCAGTGGATTTAGAGACATTATTCCAGTTATTCATCCCACCCTATTAGATATGTCAAGGTACCTGGAATGAGTTGCCCTCTGTGGCTTGCTTTTTTAAACAGGAGATAACTTTTGTCTTGACCTTACGTTTTAGAGATGAAAGTGAGGTGAGACAAAACTGGCCTTCAATGGCTGCCTAATGTTCCTTAATATCAGCATATGATGCTAATACAGTACTGCCCTCCCTCAGCCCAGAAAGCTTCTCCTCACCTTGACCATAGACAGTACCTTCTGCATTTGTAGAATAAGGAGGGTGGGGCATAAATTATATTTAATGTTGCTTTAAGGCACTCTACCGAATCCTGAAGACCCACTCTGCCTGTGAGTGAGTGATTATCATGGGGTAGGACTGGATGGTGTGTTAAGAGCAGACAAGAGTTCATTGTATCAAGACCCCAGGGGACCTCTTGTCGAAATTTCAGTCACTGCTGTGCTGAGCCTAAGGTGATATACTCTAATTTAGCCCAATGGTATTGAGAATTGCTTGCCTGGTAGATTTTCAGTCCTGTTCTTTTCCTGAGCTCTGGCAGAGCAAGCTCAATTTACTAGTCAGACATCTCTGTTCCATATACTATTCAGTATTAACTTCTGTTTTGTTTTGTTTTCCTTTTTAAACAGGAACTTTGTCTTCTAAGAATGGCACTCATCTGTGTCTTGTATAATCACATGGGCACATTTATTTCTTGGCAGCATATTTCCTATAAATTACCTGTTCAATCATTGTAAAACAGTGCAGTTTGAACATTTTCTGAGCACCATTTTAATACACATGCTCCCTGTGAAGATGACGGTGGGTGAATTGCATAGTTATGCAATGGATCTGTGTTTCTTCTTTAAGCCTACTAATTAATGTAATTGAAGCTGATTCCAATTACTTTCTGGATAGGGCTTAGTTTAATTTATATCCGTGTGGTTCATTTTCCCATGCAAATCCAAATTTTTGGCTATGAAATCAAATAACTTATAGCTCCCAGACAGCGATTTTAGACCTTCTCCTTTCAAAAATTAATTAAACTGAAGCATGCAGTTTCACATGCAGAAGGGAGGTCAGCAACTAACAAAAAGTACCATCCATATCGTGGATCTGATCCTGCCTCTCTTAATTATCTTTAGCATCAGATAAAGTTCAGTGACACTCTTCACTGCCCGGGATATCAACATCAGAATTAGAAACAATGACACAATTTTGAGGAAAAACCTTGGTGAAACACCCTGCAGCAGCAGCAATCACTGCTAAATATACTACAAAAACTGGTTTTGAAATGAAAAAAATGGTACCTGCTGAGGTCAGATAATGTTACTTCACCAAGTATGCCAATGCCAAGATTTCAACTTGCATATGCTTTGCCAGGACTTACCAACTATCATTAAGGAAAAGAAAATGTGGGAGGTAGGAAAGATTTTATTATTTATCCATTACATTTTTTCTTTCAAACCACAATGTTCCATAAATCCTGCTGTGTGCTGAAAAATAAGTGCCATCAGTAATGGATACACCATTTTCAAAGGCAATTTTATAATTTTCCGTATCTTCCTGCTCTTATAAGACTTTTCTTAAGTAGCTGCCTGGGAGAGGAGATGAAATATAGTTTTGGAAGCATATTTTATTACTCTATGTCTACAAACATGCATTACAAAAGACACAAAAGACATTCTACTGGAGCATATGGTTATTGTTTAACTCAATCCACAAGTCATTAAGTACAGTAAATAATTTACACATCAGAAAATTGATTGCTACTCATAAATGATTTCAACTCCTCTTTATTAGATTTTCAAACATTTTCCACTTTCAATAGTCAAGTATGCTCAGTTTGAAAAGCCTTGAAGGCATCTAGAAAATAAGCTCAGGATATATAAAAGTGTTAATACCCTTCTTTGTGCACTGCATTTATCCAATATGGTATCTAGGGTGATAGCAGAGACACGGGCTCTTCAGGTAACTGCTTTTAGTTTCATCTCAGTAGGAATTTTGTTAGTAAGAAATGTGAGACAAATATGGGTTAAAACGAGCACAAATCTCTCCTCACCTCCTGCTTCCTTTTCTAACTTAAAGTGGTCTAGATCAGTCAGTTTAAGTGAAACAAGACTTCAGTCTGAGAACAGCAAACAGATTATAATAAAAGGTGTTATGACCCAGTATGAGCTGGATTAAATTAGTAACCTTTCAGATGGCATAGTAAATAGATTGGGAATAGAAGGATGGATGAATAACGTTGATGTCTTCACTGCTTTGTCTCAATTTACTGCCTTTCAAACCTACTTAAATTCTATGTTATTGGCTCTTTTGACCCAAATGCGTACTTAAATTCAGGATGTTGAGGTTGTTTCTGCTAGGAAAAGAAATCAGTAATGACGTCAAGTGGGATTTTTTGGCCATAGTTAAAAAATTTAATCAAAAAACTTTTTCTCAAATATCTTTTCTCATTGGGGTTTTTATGGATTGTGTGGATTTCTGGTCCCTCTCGGACACTTTTTTCAGATTGTTCCACTCTCTTTCCCTGCTGAATAAACCACCAAAAAAAAAAAAAAAAAATTCCCTATTTCCCTTCATTAAAATTGTCTGCCTACTTGTCGAACATGTATCTATAGTTTGCAAGGTACTAGGCACAACTTTTCTGTGGTGTCAGTATCTAGCTACTTAAGGAGTTTAAATTGTTTGAATTATACTAAAAGTAAGGCATGAGTTATTATGTATTTCCAGTATTTTGAGAATTCTGACAGACTCAAAAGAGTATCAAACTTGTATCTTATCTTTATTTATTGGAAAGGAAGTAATAATAAATATTAATTATTTATTGAAAATTATTCTAAAGGTTTTCTATTTTGGAATAAGCATGACAGTGGTCTCATTTGGGAAGTCTCACCTTCAGGAATCAAGCAAGGTATTGATTGTTCCAACCAATTATGTCACCATTTGAAAATATAATTAAAAAGAGCTTTTGCATGACTTAATGTGTGACTAACCATGAACAAAGAAGTGCACACAGGGGAACATATTTTGCAGTCCTTAATGAAATGAAATCCTGTTGTTTCCAGTGGTAGTTCCACTCAATTAAGAACCACAGATTTTGGCCCATGCATTATAATGCACAAGGACATTGTGCATCGTGGCATCAGAGATGATTTTAGGATGAATATATGTATGAAAGAAATACAGAAATAAAGGAGTGCCTCATTCTACAGGGAGTTTTACATATTCTTCATCAGATTTACGTATTCTTAATCTCTTTCCCTTGCTGTGAGGATTTATACAATACCAGAAAATAAGAGAATAAAACTTTCCTGCCTTCTTGCCTTTTTGCTTACTTCAACAGTTTGTAATCTTTCCTTCAGTTATTGCTCTGAATTGAGTTTTTAATGTTGCATAACATGAAGCATCTCCCCAAACCGATAAACTGAATGCCTGTATTTAGCTCTCTAAATGCCATTCATTACTTTTACTAGAGGATGAACTGAATTGCTTGACTAGACACCTACTGCCATACCTTGCAAAATGAAGATAATCTGCATGGGCTGGTAGGTATGACAGCAGGATCTATGGGAGCCTATTCTGGAGCAGCTGACTGGGAAGTTTTTCCTAGAGTATGGATCCTCCTTTTCCTTTACGCAACAAAACTGAGCTCTAGGTATTCCACTTGTTATCACATTCCAGTAATCAATCTTTCTGAAGGCTTGTTACCTTTGGAGATATATGAGTACATCCAATTGATTGGTTTATTTAGTGGAAATACCTGAGTATATCTTAAGAGATTTTCTTTCAGGGACCTTTATCAGCAGTAGCTGCATGTGTCAAGAAGCTGAAGCGGGGACCAGGGAATTCATCACACATATCTCTACCAGCCAGCAGCATATTCTGACTCTTCTCTGAATGAAGCAAACAACAGAGTTTGAAAGTCACTATCCTTCAAAACTGTCCCTGACTTTTCCCATTCCCTTGTACAATTTGAATGTTTGTTGTGTCATGGCAACAGTATTCCTTTGATACAACACTTAAGGCAGCTACTGAGTGAAAAGATGGTGCAATTTTACAGGAACACAGAGAAAAAGAAAAACACTGTATTAATGTATAAATATATAAATAAGATTGGTAAGAACTAGTAATTCATGAGATGGAGACCATGTTTTATTCTTGGCACCTGAGCCTATATTACTTGTGAGCAGTATCCAAATTTGAGTTGTATAAGAAATAGTGTGGCCAGCAGGACTAATGAAGAGATTTTCCTTCTGCACTCGGCACTGGTGAGGCTGCAGTTCAAATCCTGTGTTCAGTTTTGGGCCCCTCATAACAGAAAAGGCATTGAGGTGCTCGAGTGGGTCCAGAGAAGGGCAGTGGAACTGGTGAAGGGTCTGCAGTACAAGTCTGATGAGGAGCCGCTGAAGAAGCTGGGATTGTTTGGCCTGGAGAAAAGGGGGCTTGGGGGGAAGACCTTGTGACTCTCCATACCTACCTGAAAGGAGAATGTAGCGAGGTGGGGGTAAATCTCTTCTGCCAAGCGACAGTACAAGTAGAAATGGCCTCAAGTTGTGCTAGGGGAGGTTTAGATTGGATATTAGGAAGCATTTCTTACCTGCAAGGGCTATGAAGCACTGGAACAGGAAGTGCTTGAGTCACCATCCCTGAGATATTTAAAATATGTGAGGATATGGTGCTTAGAGACATGGTTTAGTGGTGGACTTGGCAATGCCAGATTAATAGCTGGACTCAATGATCTTAATGGTCTTTTCCCACCTAAATGAATCTACTGTTCTACAAAAAAAAGGGAGAATACTTAATTTCTGTTTGAAAGGGCATTCATCCAGACTCACCTATGCCTCACCACAGTACAGAATCCTTTGTGGTGAGAGAGAAATGCTTTGAAAGAAGCAGTTATAAAGAACAATTTCAATTCATAGCCCTGAACAAAGTAAAAAAAAAAAAATGAGTCAAGCAAAACTTTCCCCAAATGTAAATCTTAATGTAAATTTTATTTGCACCAGCAAGTTAAAAAAAACCCAATCAACCAACCAAAAAAACTCCTCACAACAGATCATTTCCAGAGTATAAGCAAATGAGTCTGCAGGATAATCATCTAAAAGTAATCTCTTGTGTCTGAGATGATTTTATCACTCCCTGAGCTACTTGTTCCCCACATTTCACTTGGGAAACACAGCATTACAGACAGCTGCCACAGAGGAATAAGCCCATAGCACCAAATTTCTTATAAAAAACTCCCAAAAATCTTAAAAGGTGTGTCTTAATTAGTTTTGATATGTAATTAAGTTGTTTTCTTGGCGTCTTCCCCCTTCAGATTTACAGACTCTTATGCAATTTTCAGATGTATTAATTGTATTTCAAAAGAAAAAAATCTCTTATATACTGCCTGACATCAGCTTGCCTATACTCATGTAAATACCATTAAAAAGTATATGTCCCAGAAGCTGTAGAGGAATGAGATTTTGTCCTCCCTGGTGTATAATTAATTTTCTATTCAAACTTGTATTTGGTTAATATATTGTGATAAGAGATTGGCCTAACATCTTAGAAATTAACCAAACACATGAACCAATTTGATCTCAGGACTCTCAAAACCGGTACAACATGGGGTTTGCACACAACAAATCACAGAAATTGCACTACATAGTGGAAGAATGCTTTCTAAGATAATATTTATGGGGAGAAGGGCCTGATTTCATTGCTAGAATCTGATTAGTTAGCACGTGAAGATGAGTTTTTATCTCTTGGACCTCAGAGAGAACGTAGTGAAGGAAGATGAAATGTAAGGAAAAAAAGGATTCTGGCCCCATTGCAGAAGTATTAAGCCCAGTAACAATCTGTGAAGCTACCTGATTCCATCTTCTTTCTAGACATTAACCTCTGTGGCATCAATCTAGCTATTTAGATCATGACTGACTTGATGAGTCGTCTCGTGAGAGACTGAAATGTTAATGATTAATGGCTCAAAAAATCGGCCATTTGCTGACAATGTGTAAAGTAATAGCCCAGGTGCAGAGGGTGTGAGCACCAGAGGATGGTCATGACAAACCAACCATTGTTTAGCAACAAGATGGGGTTTGAGCCAGATAAGGGAGGAGACTCATATGAAGCAGGTGCTGGGGGGGTGGGGGAGGTGGGGGAGAGATCATACTTTTTATCATGCCCTGGCTCAGGTGTGAAAATTCTCCTCTGGGGAAGCACCGGGGTGTTTACACATAGGCCAGAGAGTTTTCATCCCTGCTGATGTGACACAGCCAGCTCAACTATGCTGAGGCAGCTTTCATAGAAGGTGTTATAACCATCAATGTTCCCCAAAGTGCCCCCAGACTAATTTCTGGGGCCTTCCACCAGAGGACCGCACGTGATCCACAGTGTGGCAACAGATCCACAGTGTTACTTTAGACAGTGTAAAGCTCTGCTCCCAGGGGACGTACCCTGGGCATTCCCAGGTAAACCTAAGTGTATATTAACCCACTGAATTTTGTGTTTAGTGGACTTCCCCCGCCCCCAATGGATCGAGACTGCGACCATCATTTCAACCAATAGACATCGAAATTGCAACAATCAAATCTTGTCGCTGCATCCATGGGTGGATCTTTCTACTTATATAATTTCTTTCTCTTTCTTTTCCTTACATATATTTACTTTAGTGATATTTTCATGCTTTTATATTTTTATATTACTATAGATAATTGTAGCCAAAGTGGCTACATACCTTCTTTCTGTTGCAACCAAACTGTTCTAAAATAAACCCTATACATACATATATTTATAAACACCTATTATTCAGTGTCATTTCACTCTAATCCACCCTAAGGGATTAATTAGCAAGAATTTGAGCTACGCTCTCCTTCAGGGGCAGATCATAAGTATTGTGTACCTAATTCCAATGTTATGTATTCTATGAGGCTTCTTCATATCATCTTTAAAGGACTAGAAAGGCACTCGCACAGCTAGAACAAAACAACTTTTCTATTTTATGCTATTTCATCGTTTTCAAGATTCATTAGTGAATTACTAAGTAGGTAATAACCATATCAATAATAAAATGAATATGCAACAGTGAAAAAATTCCCTTTTCATATTACTTATGTTTATTATTGCTGCAAAATAGAATTATCAGCATACATTTTACTAAGGACAGGGAAGAACAATTGGTAGATGTTCTTTGTGACAATAAATCTGCTCTAAGTTCAACACTCATTTCTTTTTCTAAATGCTGTATATAAGAAAGGAAAAAATAGCTATAATTTAATAGTTATAATTTGCCTTTACAATAGCTAGTCACTAGAACATCAGCTGTCTCTGTCAAAATAATTATGAAATCATAATATATATTCTGCAGAGATCTGTGTAGATGATAAGCTATTGCTTTTCCAAGAAAATGTGGACAGTGTAAATATCTTACTATTGAAATGGAATACTTATTACTAAATTGAAAAATAGTAATTTTAAAAGTTTTTTTGAGTTTTAATACCAAGTTAACCACAAAATTGAGATTTCAAATGTATACCTTCTTGTACTTGACCACTTTTTTGGGAATGAGTGATTATTTTTCTTCTTGTGATTGGAAAATATTAGTTTTTAAATTGAATAATAATCTGTCAGAGATGGGTACCTGAAAATCTAGATATTTAAGTACGAAGAGGAAGCCTGACTACCATAATCATTGAAGCTGTACAAGTATTTTATAAATCTCTTCTTTCCCATTGTTTCTCTTCTGGTTGTTTCAAACTCTTGCATACTTCCTCCTTTTCCATGAGGTCAAATTTACAATGAATACCTCATTTTGTTACCTCTACACCAGTGGTTAATCCCAGTGTTTTCATATGCACCATCCCCTTTAGTTGATGTTTCTGTTCAATATGCCACTTAACACCACCTTTTAAGATAAGAATGAGTGCACACTGTGTGTGTGTGTATGGAATAGACAAAACTGAATGGTGCTTGTCCAAAAAATAATCGTGCTAAAGAGGAAGAAACCTCTTCTCTCCAGCTGTCGTCTTTAGGAAGGAAGAGAGTGATTAGCTGGGTTAAACACTACCCATGCTTTTTCAGACACTTCTGCAGCGAAGAAAGTTTAAAGAAAAAAAAATATGTTAAAGTTTTAAATTTTAAAAAATCCTAACAATGGCCACTGTGAAAATTAATTTGCTGTATTTCATGAATCTATTTAGGGATGGAATGAACTGCATCTTAAAATACTTAATTGTTCTGTGTTTTTAGGGATTCTGATGGATTAAATTATATCTGGACAGGTGAATACTGTTTCTACTGCTAACAATTTTTTTCTACTATTCGTACCATGAATAGAAGAAGATGCCTGCTGGAAAAAAAAAATGTATTAGAGAGCTAAACATGGGAAAGTACGTATGAAACCCTTTCTGTTTAATGTCTACTTTTGCTGGTTTCTGGGGATAGGTTATTTGGATTGTCATCCTCCAACAACCTGACTTTTCATTCACTGTCTTAGGAGTGTGTTGATTATGATCTGTTGTATGGATAATAAAAAGGCAGATTATGTGATCCTTATATCCTTGTTAGGTCCAGTCCGTGACTGCCTTTTTAACTTGAAGATTGGGATACACAGTTGGGATGTACTGAAATATTTTCATTTTGATTTTCTGGCTAAACTAAACCAGAAGATTTATTATAGGCCTTCCTCTTCCTATTTGTCATGTAAAAATTTTGGGTACTTAGTTATCAGACTTAAAGGATTCCTTAAAAAACAAAAACAGAATAATGCAGTAGGATGTTTACATTCAAGTGTGGAAAGCCAGCTTCAAGCTGCTGCCCTGAATCATGCACAGAGCAACCTAAAAAACCTCCAGGTATTATAGGCCATGTTAGCTCATCTGCTTAGCAGCAGAGGTCATGATGAGCACATCACCCTGGTGGTCTATTATCTCCTCATGAAATTCAGAGACCAAATCAAGGATTCTCCTCTAGTATTAAGACTCTCTACAGGATTGGCACTAACTGGCAGAAAAATTGTCTTTCCCTGCGTGATCCTGACCTCCCAAGGCATAGCATTCGAATGTGGCTCTGAAACTCTTGACCAATGGAATAAAGATCATGTGAAATACCTGACAGTATCTGGACATCTAACTGTGAAGAAGAGGTACTGTCATGCATGTATGTATTTATATAAGTAATGCAGGAGTAATTGCTCCTCTGCAGCTTTCCTTTAAGCTTCATATACATGCATATAACTTTTGTACAGCCACAAAAAGGCAAGTAGCCTACAGCTTCCTTCCCCAACCCAAGAAAAAAAATAAAACAAAAAAAACAAGCAAACAACTAAACCCAGCAAATCAATACAAAAAACCTATAGGCTAGATAAAAAAGCAGATGATTCTTCACATTTTTCTCTTTATACACACGGGATGAGGATCAGGGAAGTATTTGAAATAAAAAGGTTCAAATGCTGGATTTTGAAACAACTATTTTTAAATTAAAACTTTGTATTTTATTTTGAAAAATAAGTGAAGATGGTGAAGTATGGAGATTGTGGGTGCTGCAGCAGTCTGTTGATTGAGTCATGTTGATTCAGACTTGGTAGAGGAGGGGAAAGGAGTGGATATAGTCTACCTTGACATCAGTAAAACTTTGGACACTGTGTCAGAAAAGTTCTTAATAAAGACTGTTGATGTATGGGCTGGAGAAGAAGACAGTAGGGCAGGTTAAAAACAGGCTGAGTTACTCAGTTGCGTGGGCAGTGGTCAGTGGTACAAAGAGACCAGTCACTAACGGTGTACCCCAGGATCAGTAGTGGGTCTGATGCTGCTTAACATCTTCATTAATGATCTGAGTGATGGGTAGAGCCCACCTTAGCAAGTTTCCTGAGCAAAAAATGCCCAGAAGAGTGTTTGATGTGCCAGAAGGCTGTGCTGCCATCCAGAGGAACCTCAACAGGCTGGAGAAATGAGCTGAGAGGAACCTCATGGAGTACAAGAAGGAAAATGTTAAGTCCTTTCTCAGGTGACAGAAAATTTCTTTTGCTGAAATGCGTATTTTTCAAGGTGACTTTGCAGGCTTTCTAGTTTTGAATGCAAATTTCAAGAAATTAGATCTGAGGAAAATCAATGTCTTTAGCATTCCTTTACCAAAGACACATTACAAGCTTTCAACAAGCTGTAAAAATATTTATATATTTGTGTACATATGGGTGTAGAAATGCAGAAACATAAATGAATTTACCAATATGTATAACCATGACCACGCAGACCTCAATACATACATACATACATACAAACATACGTACAGAGACAGATTTTTTTAGGAAGATGTTTGTGTGTACATTTTTGTATATACAGAGGCTTTTTGAAAGTTAAAAGATCAGGCACTAGAGTGACATAATTTAAACAAACAGGATTTGAATACAAATGAAAAAGTAAAACAACTCTTTTAACTTCTATCTTACCTCTTGTGGGGTTTATGGATAAAACATCTTTTCTACGGCTGGGAATTGAATTTCTGCTGAAGTAGGCTAGTTTAAGCTCCTTGTATTTCTTGTGAATAGTCATTAAAAGAAAGTAAAATCAATAAAGATATTCCTCCTAGAACTTGAGAAATATTTGCAAAAGCTGTAGCAAATATTTTTTGCTAGAACAGAGATAAATACATACATATATCTTAGAAATAATGGAATTCATTGCAGAGTTCTGGGATCAGAGCTTAGGACTGCATAGTAAACAGTTCCAAAAGCATTACCATAAGTCAGAGAATGTGAAGATTTCACAGCTTAATATTCATATGTGTGAGTTTTTTAGGTAGGGGGACAGGAAAGAACAGTAGTTATGAAACACTAACAGAGCAGTGAGAAGTATTTGAGTGTTCTTCTGGACAGAGCTGAGCAAACACTTTTTCCTGAACTTGGCACCCAAACTGTAATTTCTAAAATATACTTGATACCTTGTTTTTATTATGCTATCATAAGCTACAAGTATTTCATCTTAATGGAAAATTCCAACTAATGCAGGCATCAGAACAGACCTTTGATGGGTCTGAAGGACACTTCACTCTGAACACCACACAATGCACAAACCCACTTTGCTGGACCACAGTACCCCTGATGTCAGATTGCCTTCTGTCTCCTCTACAGCAAATAATTGCATTTGAGAAGTGATTTATTCCAAGAAACTGACAACCTCATATTCAGTTCCACTGTGAAATTTATGTGAAAAGGTTTTGGTCAATGTTTTGCTTTCAGCATCCTGTGTGTTGAACAACCAAGGATGTCAGCCGGAAGAAGCAACCAATTAAAGGGACTCTGGAGATTCAAATAACTTGTGTTATCCTTTCACTGCTCATTGACTTTTAGAATACATTTGAAATCACAGACAAAATCAATGTAAGTTTTCCACAGAGAGTGTCAGAATACCTTACTAATTTGTGGATGTAATGTAATTTAATATATGTGTATGTAATGCATACATTTTCATCTGCAACACAGACAGGATAAAATTTATCAAATTTAAATTATGCTGAATCAACATATTGCAGTGATTGAATGAGAAAAAACGAGCACAAATTTTTCATTTGTTAATACAAGTAAAAATTGATTCAATATAATTGTAATATTATTGATAATATATAATAATCAAAAAACAGCATTTGGCCAGGGTGCTGAGACTTTCAGACATACGTTACGATAGATATCCTTAATATTCCACTATGAGTAACTATATATTTTAGTGTTTGGATTTTGTTTTTTTCCCCCCTGCGTATTACCCAGAGGAAAAAACTTGCTATGTCAGAACCAAAATGGAATTTTTATGTGAAGCTGGTCTAGGAAGAAACACCTTTTGAGATACCAGAATAGATTCTAATATACTTTGTTTTCTGTTGGAATTTACTTTACAAGAGCTGATCTGGTCCAGCCATCCTCAGTGACTTATAGGTGTCCCAGTCTGGACAAATTTGGAGGAAAATATCCTCTGATAGAAGTCAGGTTACAACCACCAGAGGAGTAACAAGACCTGGACTGACCAGAACACAGTTCAGAAAGCTACACCTTTACATTCTGTAAAGGCTGGGTTGCAATAACGGCGCTGCCTTTTTTATTATGATGTGTACAGCATTGGTAGCTATCTAACTGCCTTCTGACAACCTTCCACTCATTTTTGAGGGGAAGTGGCTCATTTCACAGCAGCTACATGGCACTGGGAAATTAGGTTTTCTGGAGAAGTATCCTGTGTGATAGCATTTGAAGTGACTAGGAAATGAGGCACAGGGAGATTGCTGTGCTATAGAATGGTTACTGTGAGTACTTCAAATGTTTATCGTTATACCTTACATTGACAAGATTTTTACGCAGTTTGATATCTTGCTGTTTAACAAGCATAGCTCTACTAACACTGAATAAAAAAAATAATTTTTATTACATCTGAGCTGAATAGATGATAACATTCCAACTAGGACAATGGTTGTTTTCCTGTGCCTCATTGGTTTGAAGAGACTGCTTAGGACAAAGTTTTTTGACAAGTTTTTATATTAAATAATTTTATATTATATTGAAAGTCATAGAGTGGTTTAGGTTGGAAGGGACTTTAAAGATCATGTATTTCTAAGATCCCTGCCTCCTGCAGGGACACCTTCTACTAGACCAGGTTACTCAAAATCCCATCCAGCTTAGTCTTGAACACCTCCAGGAATGGGGAGGCCACAACCTTTCCGGGCAACATGTTCCAGTGGCTCACCACTGTGATAGCAATGTATTTCTTCCTAATACCTAATCTGAACCTACCCTGTTTAACTTAAGGCCATTCCCCTTATCATATCACTACATGCCCTTGTCAAAAGTCCCTCTCCAGCCTCCTTATAGCCTCCTTTAGGTACTGCTAAAAGGTGTCCCTGAAGCCTTTTATCGAACAGCCTCAGCTCTCTCAGCCTGTCATAATAGGATAGAAAAGTCCTTGTGACAGCCTTTTGTGCATCACACAGGGCTGTCTAGAGACTTCACAGAAGTTGCATCATCCTAATACAAAGAAAAATGGTTATTGTATTAACAAATTAAATAATCTAAGTTACCTTAATGATACTCCACATTTCCAACTGGATATGTATAGAGCCATTGTTCCCAAAGAATCAAACGCACCCAGATACTGTCAGAGAGCTGGGCAGGCATGTGGCAGCAAGGCACAATAGTTGCACTTAGTTGCTTACTTACAAAAATAAGATTTAGATAGGGTCTTGTATCTGCATTACTTTTCTCAGAGCTGCAAGTCAAAACCAAATTTATTCACTATTGTTAAGTTTATAAGGAGTATAGTTCACATGGAGATAAAAAAGCTAACGTTTTAGACTACTAGGGTGTTTGTAGAAGATTTCATCTTTGAAATTCTGGTAATGGCAAAACTCCCATTGGCATCAAGGACAATTTTGCCTGCCAAAAGACTGCAAGATCAACCAGAAAGTATTTACAATAAATTTACATTACATTTAAGGGCTTTTCTATCTTCAAAAATCGTTCTGTTATTTCCCACATAATAGGTCTCTAGACTTCTGCTGAACTAATTTGCAGGTTCTTTTTCATGGATATTAGTTAACACATTTCAGATAAAGGTACAAATTAGGATATCTTGGAGTAATGAATTTTGCCCTATCTTAAACTTCAGGGAGATAGGATAAAAATGAACCATCAGCATTTTGTTTGGTTTTGGTCCAACTCTCCACATAACCAAAGAGACTCATGATTCATCAAGAAGATACTTTGGACTGGAGAGAGAGAGCTAAATTTTCTCTGATTATGTCATGGTAATCAGAGGTACTTACCTCTTTTATTTGCATGAAGAATACATTTGTGTTTTGTGAAGTATTTTACTCTAATTACTGCTATTAATCTAAACATACACTTTCTAATTTTGCATGAAAATGAGAATAGTAAAAATATGCTGCTGTAAGAGTAACTTACAAGTCCTCTTGGTGGGAGGAAGTGGTAGAGGGACAGAAGAAGGAAAAGAGAAAAATAAGAAAGGACAAAGAGAAAAAGAGAAGGAGAAATGGAATGCTGGAAGAAGGGAGAAATTTTCTGGAGGGTGATCCAGATTGGAAAGCTCATAGAAGTTAACTGATTCTGATTAGAAATTCCCATGTCAGTTGCCTGTGCTTAAATGCTACTAATAACCCTCAAGATGTCATGAAGCAAGAAAATAATTGAGCTACTTTTACTATACTTAGCACACTGATGTTTTTATTCTGACTAAGTGATATGGATTTAGACATCATGACAGAACTTTTCTGATACAGTAACATAAGGCAGCTTCTAGTCACTTTTTTTCCTTTGTTAATTTTTTTTCCTTTGCCTTCTCAGCAACATCCTAGGAAAGTCAAACCTGAAGACAAAAATATGAGCTTACCATTACTATCACTGTTTCATTAAACTGTTACAATCCACTTTTCATATATAAGAAGTAGAGAACTGGATAATTGCAGCATGATTGCAGTACTGATTTTCTCCTTTAGTCAATGACTTTGTACTACAATTCTATTGCTCATAACCTTTGAATACCTGACATGTAATTTTGTTCTGATTTATTATACCTTAAATAATATTTGATTGGTATGAGCTACATGATGGTATCACTTACTCTGGGCATTATAAATGTGTCTGAGTGTTTACCACACTGAGAAATTCATCACAGCAGTCTGAAGAAAGGTTATGGTCACTAAATAAAATAACTTATTTCATAAAGTGGCTTTTTTAATAGATTTCAAAATTTCACATCACTAGAAAAGCCCGGTTTAGAAACATCCTTTTCTTAAGAGAAAAAATAAAGCTCCGTTTTCTCTCTCTAAATATACACATATAGATTATAGATGTGCTACTAAATTGTCTGCTTCTGAAAATTACATACAGATCCATCAGCAAAATGGTACAGTACAGTTTTATAATTCCCCTATCCACTATCTCAGTATAATTTTTATGAGATTACATAGCAGAAACTTACCCTGCTGCACCTTTTTTTTTTTGGAATGGGGAATAGAAATGTGGACCGTTTGAAGGAAATTTTCCAAAGGCATATAGAAGCAGCTACCATTTTTTCCTCTTCCACTTACTCCTTCTGATTAGTTCATAGGAAGATCAACCATGGGAAAAGAGAGCAATGGCCCAACTGGGAATAGAAATAAGGAACTCTTAGACTTATTCTCTTCTCAGCCCTGAGATGTCAGTACTTTGTAAATACAAAGGATCCCTCGTTCATCTCGGGTTTTAGCTAAGATCAAAGAGTCATCTGGTACTTTGTACGAGACTAATTCCTTTAGTTTTGATGTGATCTTCTACCAGAGTACAGTGGTTGAGAAATAATATTTAAATCCCAATACAGGGTTTTCACAAACCCGCTAAAGTTTTCACAAGGTTTTTGTGGGCGAACAGTCTTTATTAGATAGTTATTTAATCTTTTTTAATGATAAAAGAGGTGAAAAAAAGAAAAAGAAAATTGCTTTGACATATATTTTCAGAGCCTGATGGTCTCTATCCAAATGGCCTAACAGTCCATAGGGAAAGTAATTTTCACCAATTATCTACACCCACAGACACCTGTGTCTATATACACAGAAACATTTGCATATGGAATTTTGCTTTATCTTAGAAACATGCTACTTCCCTGGCCACTGGTATAACTCTCACAAAATCTTTGAGTTTTACTTAAGTTTGAAAGGAAAGTATTATGCTGAAAAGCTAATAATTTTATCTTCAATTGGAAAAAAAAATCAGTGAACAAAAGAGGTGTTTTCATGTTCTGAATGGCTTTTCTACCTTTTAAAAATTTCACATACATTTGTAGTTACACCAGAAAAAGGATTTATTTATGAAGTTAAAGGTATAAATTACAAATGTCTCATTTCAATGCAACCCTACAGACAGCTGAGAAAGGGAGGCAAACATCACAATTTAAACTTTAGGAAATTAATCACGTCTTAGTACTGAGTACTCAAAGTTAACAGAATGTGTATTACACAGAAAGTGAAAAAGAACTTTTGAGAAGAGGAAAGAATTAAAAATAAATAATGTACAGCAGTATCTGTTCAGTGACAGTGAATTGGCCTTTTAAATATCTCATATTTATTCTTCTTTAATTATCATTCTCCACAGATATAGGGCTTAGGCTGAACTGAAGTGTGTGCTACAGAACTAGCACAGCTACTAGCAGCTTGCATTATATTGCCTGCCAGTCATTTTATTAAGCATCTACTACCTTGAGTTTTATCACAGCAGACAGCAAATGAATAATAGAATTTTAGGAAATTTGAAAACATTACTTTATTCACTTTTATAGTACAGATTTGCACAGCAGCTAAACAGTTTGATTTTAAAAAAAAATTAAAAATGTATAAACTGCATATGCCACTCTCACTAGCAATAACAAATAAGACAAGTGTTCCTGTTAGAAATGTCATTTAGAGTCATCATTAGAAAATTCAGTAACAGTTATTTGAACAAAGTCTAGTTAGCCAACAAACAATATGCATGAAAAAGTAAAATAAATATTTGTCTCACCCCAAAGGCACGTAGATTTCTCCAGCAGCTATTAGAGGAGCAAATTCTGAAGGCAACAGGGATTCACCATTTTGCATAACCCAAGACAATGTTCAGTGCATCACAGCAGTGACTCAACAGCTGTACTAAGCCCTTTTCATAAGGTTCTGCTCTATACAGAACTTCAGAAATTGCTTCCAATTTGAGCAGTTTATAGATGAAATAAAATACTTTAAAAGCATGAGCAAAGGTAGAGGATGCGAGTTTTGAAGGTCTACCCACCTAAAAAGCAGAGGAAAGTTCATGCAGTTTTCTGTTCATGGCTTTTTCCCCTGAGAAAATAACATGTTGAAATAATTTAATCTTCAAGGAGTGGGCACACTTGAGCAAATATAGACATCTTCAGCACTGAAATCACCAATTCAGTTCCTCACAGTTCCCCAAAACATTCTGACCCAGATTAACTAATGAATGGCAGTAAGCACCCATTCTTACAGAAAAAAATAACCTCATCTAAACATAAATGTGTAGAACAAGTCAAATGAATTGTGTCCTAAGTGTGTAATTTTTTTACTTAAATAGAGAAAGGCTGGGATGATTAGTTCATCTGTGCTTTCCTGAACTGCATATGTTTAATAGGATTGCACCCAAGACAATCAAACTATGTAGTCTTATCAGAAAACATGAGCTGTGTTGAAATGGTTGTATAATCCTAGCTAGGCCTCTCTGACTAAGGAATCAACCAGAAGGTACTGAAAAACTTCTGAAATCTATAGTGACATCTACTCCCCAAAACAAAAAAAATCCCCAAACCCACAAAACTAAACAACAAAGCCAAAAAAAAAGGAAAACAAAAATAAAACAAAAACCCCCACCCCACAAACAACAACCAAAAAACCCCAAATCAAATCAACAAAGAAAAAATAAAAAAAAACCCTCCCAACAAAACGAAAAATCAACCCAATGTGGAGTTTTTTCCACAATCTAATTTTCAGGGAAAGAAGATATGTGAAAGATCTTCCATGAAGACACAAACTCTCGTATAAGACCCTATCTACCATATCTAAACAGGACAGATTCTAGTCACATATATTTTGAATCCTATGTTTTATGACACCTGGGCATTCTTAAGGCATGCATATACTATATGCCTCCAATTTTTTAACTTACAGTAATGACCTTCATGAAAAAGTTATGCTATAGGATTTCATTCTTTAAAAAAAATTGATGACAATATTCCTCCAAGCTTGCTGTCTGATTGAATATGCAATGTAACTCAAAATGTGAGAATGTCATAAGGCATCAGAGGAAAGGAGGTAGAAATACACACAAGGACATATACGATTACAACTGTGAAAATAATAGATTTTTTTTTATACTCAATTCCATCGTCCTTTCCCTTTTCTAATTAGCTTTCCTCCATAACTTCTCTTATAGCTATTTAGCCTCCGGCTGAGATGACATGTGGAAAAATTCCTCTGAGGACAATGGTAATGTCATTCTCTGGGTTGCCCAGTAATAGTCACAAAGTATTGTTGATAAAATCTCTCAAGCACAACACCTCCAGGAGAACAGCTAGTGGCCAATAAAGTAGGATGACCTGAAGTTCATTTCCCTTTTTCTGTGAAAAGAGAATGATCCTATCTCTCCTCTGCTGTTCTTCATTTCAAGGTCAACTCAACATATTATATTTTGACTTAATATTTTGTGATACATGATTACTCAGTAGATACACAATACTCTTGTATTTTCTATCCTTTATTGTCTATGGTTAAACATTGAAATGGAAAATAAATACCTTATGTGCAAGTAGAGAATCTGTGTATTAGAGACCAATGACCAATCAGCCAGTTTTGGTTGATTGTGGAATCAGATGCATGCTTTAAAAATCAATACCTCTGCAGGTTCCTGTGTTTATAAACAGAGTTTATGAGAGACAAGAGCTAGATCTCTGATCCTAACCATGAGAGTTAGGGATTCAGAATGCTCAGTGCTGTGCCTGACAGAGTGTCAGTGATGAAAGCAATATTTAATGTGTAATTTTCTGTTTGTTTTCTGGCCAACTGCTTCATTTTATATTGTCCCATTATGAAAACCATATGTAGATCCTGTTGTAATATGAGAACACAATTGCTCTCCTGTTAGAATTCTTTTGATTCATTAGTACTGATGTAGATTAATACAGGGATGTACAACATATAGAAGAGTGTTCCCTTGTTTCTCAAATGTCAGTTGTTTTAAAGACTTGTTTTAAAAATAACCCCAGACATGAAATTTCCTTTTTTTATTTAAAGTTCTCTACAGAATGGAGCTGGAATCAGAAATGAAGACAAAAGTTATTTTCAGATGAAAAAAAGGAATTGTTCATCTCAGAAATTCCTAATGAAGTCTTAGTGCATACTGTATGCCATCAGCACATAGGACTAGTGAATAGCAGCATTAGAAAAAAAAAATCAAGCAGCCGTTGTTATTACTATCATCAGCATCACCAGTCATCAGCTCCATCACAGAGGTTTGTGCATATGCTGTAA